>CM077029.1:110418594-110421094 GCA_039090855.1 Macrothele yani | reverse complement strand
GAGAGAGAGAGAGAGAGAGAGAGAGAAACAGAGAAATCACCTTGAAGAGAGGTGTTTAACATGGGAAGTGGTGGAAATACAAACTTTCATCCGGTAAGCAGGTGGCCCACTGATCATGGACGATGATCTAAGAGAGAGGGAAAGAGAAACAGAGAAATCACCTTGAAGAGAGGTGTTTAACATGGGAAGTGGTAGAAGGATAAACTTTCATCCGGTAAGATGGTGGACCACTGTTCATTGACGATGATCTAAGAGAGAGAGAGAGAAACAGAGAAATCACCTTGAAGATAGGTGTTTAACATGGGAAGTGGTGGAAGGACAAACTTTTATCCGGTAAGCAGGTGGACCACTGTTCATGGACGATGATCTAAGAGAGAGAGAGAAACAGAGAAATCACCTTAAAGATAGGTGTTTAACATGGGAAGTGGTGGAAGGACAAACTTTCATCCGGTAAGCAGGTGGCCCACTGATCATGGACGATGATCTAAGAGAGAGAGAGAGAGAGAGAGAGAAAAAAGAGAGAGAGAGAGAAACAGAGAAATCACCTTGAAGAGAGGTGTTTAACATGGGAAGTGGTGGAAGGACAAACTTTCATCCGGTAAACAGGTGGCCCACTGATCATGGACGATGATCTAAGAGAGAGAGAGAGAGAGAGAGAGAGAGAGAGAGAAACAGAGAAATCACCTTGAAGAGAGGTGTTTAACATGGGAAGTGGTGGAAGGACAAACTTTCATCCGGTAAGCAGGTGGCCCACTGATCATGGACGATGATCTAAGAGAGAGAGAGAGAGAGAGAGAGAGAGAGAAACAGATAAATCACCTTGAAGAGAGGTGTTTAACATGGGAAGTGGTGTAAGGACAAACTTTCATCCGGTAAGCAGGTGGCCCACTGATCATGGACGATGATCTAAGAGAGAGAGAGAGAGAGTGAAACAGAGAAATCACCTTGAAGAGAGGTGTTTAACATGGGAAGTGGTGTAAGGACAAACTTTCATCCGGTAAGCAGGTGGCCCACTGATCATGGACGATGATCTAAGAGAGAGAGAGAGAGAGAGAGAGAGAGAGAGAGAGAAACAGAGAAATCACCTTGAAGAGAGGTGTTTAACATGGGAAGTGGTGGAAGGACAAACTTTCATCCGGTAAGCAGGTGGCCCACTGATCATGGACGATGATCTAAGAGAGAGAGAGAGAGAGAGAGAGAGAGAGAGAGAGAGAAACAGAGAAATCACCTTGAAGAGAGGTGTTTAACATGGGAAGTGGTGGAAGGATAAACTTTCATCCGGTACAGAGGTGGCCCACTGATCATGGACGATGATCTAAGAGAGAGAGAGAGAGAGAGAGAGAGAGAAATCACCTTGAAGAGAGGTGTTTAACATGGGAAGTGGTGGAAGGATAAAGTTTCATCCGGTAAACAGGTGGCCTACTGATCATGGACGATGATCTAAGAGAGAGAGAGAGGAATCACCTTGAAGAGAGGTGTCTAACATGGGAAGTGGTGGAAGGACAAACTTTCATCCGGTAAACAGGTGGCCCACTGATCATGGACGATGATCTAAGAGAGAGAGAGAGAGAGAGAGAGAGAGAGAGAGAGAAACAGAGAAATCACCTTGAAGAGAGGTGTTTAACATGGGAAGTGGTAAAAGGATAAACTTTCATCCGGTAAACAGGTGGCCCACTGATCATGGACGATGATCTAAGAGAGAGAGAGAGAGAGAGAGAGAGAAACAGAGAAATCACCTTGAAGAGAGGTGTTTAACATGGGAAGTGGTGGAAGGACAAACTTTCATCCGGTAAGCAGGTGGCCCACTGATCATGGACGATGATCTAAGAGAGAGAGAGAGAGAGAGAGAGAGAGAGAAACAGATAAATCACCTTGAAGAGAGGTGTTTAACATGGGAAGTGGTGTAAGGACAAACTTTCATCCGGTAAGCAGGTGGCCCACTGATCATGGACGATGATCTAAGAGAGAGAGAGAGAAACAGAGAAATCACCTTGAAGAGAGGTGTTTAACATGGGAAGTGGTGGAAGGACAAACTTTCATCCGGTAAGCAGGTGGCCCACTGATCATGGACGATGATCTAAGAGAGAGAGAGAGAGAGAGAGAGAGAGAGAGAGAGAAACAGAGAAATCACCTTGAAGAGAGGTGTTTAACATGGGAAGTGGTGGAAGGACAAACTTTCATCCGGTAAGCAGGTGGCCCACTGATCATGGACGATGATCTAAGAGAGAGAGAGAGAGAGAGAGAGAGAGAGAAACAGAGAAATCACCTTGAAGAGAGGTGTTTAACATGGGAACTGGTGGAAGGATAAACTTTCATCCGGTACAGAGGTGGCCCACTGATCATGGACGATGATCTAAGAGAGAGAGAGAGTGAGAGAGAGAGAAATCACCTTGAAGAGAGGTGTTTAACATGGGAAGTGGTGGAAGGATAAAGTTTCATCCGGTAAACAGGTGGCCTACTGATCATGGACGATGATCTAAGAGAGAGAGAGAGGAATCAC
>CM077029.1:110411094-110413594 GCA_039090855.1 Macrothele yani | reverse complement strand
AGGATAAAGTTTCATCCGGTAAGCAGGTGGACCACTCATCATGTACGATGATCTAAGAGAGAGAAAGAGAGAGAGAGAGAGAGAGAGAGAAACAGAGAAATCACCTTGAAGAGAGGTGTTTAACATGGGAAGTGGTGGAAGGACAAACTTTCATCCGGTAAGCAGGTGGCCCACTGATCATGGACGATGATCTAAGAGAGAGAGAAAGAGAAACAGAGAAATCACCTTGAAGAGAGGTGTTTAACATGGGAAGTGGTAGAAGGATAAACTTTCATCCGGTAAGCAGGTGGACCACTGTTCATGGACGATGATCTAACAGAGAGAGAGAGAAACAGAGAAATCACCTTGAAGATAGGTGTTTAACATGGGAAGTGGTGGAAGGATAAACTTTCATCCGGTAAGCAGGTGGCCCACTGATCATGGACGATGATCTAAGAGAGAGAGAGAGAGAGAGAGAGACAGAGAAATCACCTTGAAGAGAGGTGTTTAACATGGGAAGTGGTGGAAGGACAAACTTTCATCCGGTAAGCAGGTGGCCCACTGATCATGGACGATGATCTAAGAGAGAGAGAGAGAGAGAGAGAGAGAAACAGAGAAATCACCTTGAAGAGAGGTGTTTAACATGGGAAGTGGTGGAAGGACAAACTTTCATCCGGTAAGCAGGTGGCCCACTGATCATGGACGATGATCTAAGAGAGAGAGAGAAACAGAGAAATCACCTTGAAGAGAGGTGTTTAACATGGGAAGTGGTGGAAGGACAAACTTTCATCCGGTAAGCAGGTGGCCCACTGATCATGGACGATGATCTAAGAGAGAGAGAGAGAGAGAGAGAGAGAGAGAGAAACAGAGAAATCACCTTGAAGAGAGGTGTTTAACATGTGAAGTGGTGGAAGGACAAACTTTCATCCGGTAAACAGGTGGCCCACTGATCATGGACGATGATCTAAGAGAGAGAGAGAGAGAGAGAGAGAGAGAGAGAGAGAAACAGAGAAATCACCTTGAAGAGAGGTGTTTAACATGGGAAGTGGTGGAAGGACAAACTTTCATCCGGTAAGCAGGTGGCCCACTGATCATGGACGATGATCTAAGAGAGAGAGAGAGAGAGAGAGAGAGAAACAGATAAATCACCTTGAAGAGAGGTGTTTAACATGGGAAGTGGTGGAAGGATAAACTTTCATCCGGTAGGCAGGTGGCCTACGGATCATGGACGATAATCTAAGAGAGGGAGAGAAACAGAGAAATCAACATGAAGAGAGGTGTTTAACATGGGAAGTGGTGGAAGGATAAACTTTCATCCGGTAGAGAGGTGGCCCACTGATCATGGACGATGATCTAAGAGAGAGAGAGAGAGAGAGAGAGAGAGAGAAATCACCTTGAAGAGAGGTGTTTATCATGGGAAGTGGTGGAAGGATAAAGTTTCATCCGGTAAACAGGTGGCCTACTGATCATGGACGATGATCTAAGAGAGAGAGAGAGAGGAATCACCTTGAAGAGAGGTGTCTAAGATGGGAAGTGGTGGAAGGACAAACTTTCATCCGGTAAACAGGTGGCCCACTGATCATGGACGATGATCTAAGAGAGAGAGAGAGAGAGAGAGAGAGAGAGAGAAATCACCTTGAAGAGAGGTGTCTAACATGGGAAGTGGGGGAAGGATAAAGTTTCATCCGGTAAGCAGGTGGACCACTCATCATGTACGATGATCTAAGAGAGAGAAAGACAGAGATAGAGAGAGAGAGAGAGAGAGAGAGAGAGAGAGAGAAACAGAGAAATCACCTTGAAGAGAGGTGTTTAACATGGGAAGTGGTGGAAATACAAACTTTCATCCGGTAAGCAGGTGGCCCACTGATCATGGACGATGATCTAAGAGAGAGAAAGAGAAACAGAGAAATCACCTTGAAGAGAGGTGTTTAACATGGGAAGTGGTAGAAGGATAAACTTTCATCCGGTAAGATGGTGGACCACTGTTCATGGACGATGATCTAAGAGAGAGAGAGAGAAACAGAGAAATCACCTTGAAGATAGGTGTTTAACATGGGAAGTGGTGGAAGGACAAACTTTCATCCGGTAAGCAGGTGGCCCACTGATCATGGACGATGATCTAAGAGAGAGAGAGAGAGAGAGAAAAAAGAGAGAGAGAGAAACAGAGAAATCACCTTGAAGAGAGGTGTTTAACATGGGAAGTGGTGGAAGGACAAACTTTCATCCGGTAAACAGGTGGCCCACTGATCATGGACGATGATCTAAGAGAGAGAGAGAGAGAGAGAGAGAGAGAGAGAGAGAGAGAGAGAGAGAGAGAGAGAGAGAGAGAGAGAGAGAGAGAGAGAGAGAGAGAGAGAGAGAGAGAGAGAGAGAGAGAGTGAGAGAGAGAAACAGAGAAATCACCTTGAAGAGAGGTGTTTAACATGGGAAGTGGTGGAAGGACAAACTTTCATCCGGTAAGTAGGTGGCCCACTGATCATGGACGATGATCTAAGAGAGAGAGAGAGAGAGAGAAACAGAG
>CM077029.1:110401094-110403594 GCA_039090855.1 Macrothele yani | reverse complement strand
ATCTAAGAGAGAGAGAAAGAGAAACAGAGAAATCACCTTGAAGAGAGGTGTTTAACATGGGAAGTGGTAGAAGGATAAACTTTCATCCGGTAAGCAGGTGGACCACTGTTCATGGACGATGATCTAAGAGAGAGAGAGAGAAACAGAGAAATCACCTTGAAGATAGGTGTTTAACATAGGAAGTGGTGGAAGGACAAACTTTTATCCGGTAAGCAGGTGGACCACTGCTCATGGACGATGATCTAAGAGAGAGAGAGAGAAACAGAGAAATCACCTTGAAGATAGGTGTTTAACATGGGAAGTGGTGGAAGGACAAACTTTCATCCGGTAAGCAGGTGGCCCACTGATCATGGACGATGATCTAAGAGAGAGAGAGAGAGAGAGAGAGAGAGAGAGAGAGAAACAGAGAAATCACCTTGAAGAGAGGTGTTTAACATGGGAAGTGGTGGAAGGACAAACTTTCATCCGGTAAGCAGGTGGCCCACTGATCATGGACGATGATCTAAGAGAGAGAGAGAGAGAGAGAGAGAGAGAGAAATCACCTTGAAGAGAGGTGTTTAACATGGGAAGTGGTGGAAGGATAAAGTTTCATCCGGTAAACAGGTGGCCCACTGATCATGGTCGATGATCTAAGAGAGAGAGAGAGAGAGAGAGAGAGAGAGAGAAATCACCTTGAAGAGAGGTGTCTAACATGGGAAGTGGGGGAAGGATAAAGTTTCATCCGGTAAGCAGGTGGACCACTCATCATGTACGATGATCTAAGAGAGAGAAAGACAGAGATAGAGAGAGAGAGAGAGAGAGAGAGAGAGAGAAACAGAGAAATCACCTTGAAGAGAGGTGTTTAACATGGGAAGTGGTGGAAATACAAACTTTCATCCGGTAAGCAGGTGGCCCACTGATCATGGACGATGATCTAAGAGAGAGGGAAAGAGAAACAGAGAAATCACCTTGAAGAGAGGTGTTTAACATGGGAAGTGGTAGAAGGATAAACTTTCATCCGGTAAGATGGTGGACCACTGTTCATGGACGATGATCTAAGAGAGAGAGAGAGAAACAGAGAAATCACCTTGAAGATAGGTGTTTAACATGGGAAGTGGTGGAAGGACAAACTTTCATCCGGTAAGCAGGTGGCCCACTGATCATGGACGATGATCTAAGAGAGAAAGAGAGAGAGAAAAAAGAGAGAGAGAGAAACAGAGAAATCACCTTGAAGAGAGGTGTTTAACATGGGAAGTGGTAAAAGGACAAACTTTCATCCGGTAAACAGGTGGCCCACTGATCATGGACGATGATCTAAGAGAGAGAGAGAGAGAGAGAGAGAGAGAGAGAGAGAGAGAGAGAGAGAGAGAGAGAGAGAGAGAGAGAGAGAGAGAGAGAGAGAGAGAGAGAGAGAGAGAGAGAGAGTGAGAGAGAGAAACAGAGAAATCACCTTGAAGAGAGGTGTTTAACATGGGAAGTGGTGGAAGGACAAACTTTCATCCGGTAAGCAGGTGGCCCACTGATCATGGACGATGATCTAAGAGAGAGAGAGAGAGAGTGAAACAGAGAAATCACCTTGAAGAGAGGTGTTTAACATGGGAAGTGGTGTGGAAGGACAAACTTTCATCCGGTAAGCAGGTGGCCCACTGATCATGGACGATGATCTAAGAGAGAGAGAGAGAGACAGAGAGAGAGAGAGAGAGAGAGAGAGAGAAACAGAGAAATCACCTTGAAGAGAGGTGTTTAACATGGGAAGTGGTGGAAGGACAAACTTTCATCCGGTAAACAGGTGGCCCACTGATCATGGACGATGATCTAAGAGAGAGAGAGAGAGAGAGAGAGAGAGAGAGAAACAGAGAAATCACCTTGAAGAGAGGTGTTTAACATGGGAAGTGGTGTAAGGACAAACTTTCATCCGGTAGGCAGGTGGCCCACTGATCATGGACGATGATCTAAGAGAGAGAGAGAGAGAGAGTGAAACAGAGAAATCACCTTGAAGAGAGGTGTTTAACATGGGAAGTGGTGGAAAGATAAACTTTCATCCGGTAGGCAGGTGGCCCACGGATCATGGACGATAATCTAAGAGAGGGAGAGAAACAGAGAAATCAACATGAAGAGAGGTGTTTAACATGGGAAGTGGTGGAAGGATAAACTTTCATCCGGTACACAGGTGGCCCACTGATCATGGACGATGATCTAAGAGAGAGAGAGAGAGAGAGAGAGAGAGAGAGAGAGAGAGAGAGAGAGAGAGAGAAATCACCTTGACGAGAGGTGTTTAACATGGGAAGTGGTGAAAGGATAAAGTTTCATCCGGTAAACAGGTGGCCTACTGATCATGGACGATGATCTAAGAGAGAGAGAAATCACCTTGAAGAGAGGTGTCTAACATGGGAAGTGGTGGAAGGACAAACTTTCATCCGGTAAACAGGTGGCCCAGTGATCATGGACGATGAACTAAGAGAGAGAGAGAGCGAGAGAGAAATCACCTCGAAGAGAGGTGTCTAACATGGGAAGTGGGGGA
>CM077029.1:110383594-110386094 GCA_039090855.1 Macrothele yani | reverse complement strand
GGACGATGATCTAAGAGAGAGGGAAAGAGAAACAGAGAAATCACCTTGAAGAGAGGTGTTTAACACGGGAAGTGGTGGAAGGACAAACTTTCATCCGGTAAGCAGGTGGACCACTGATCATGGACGATGATCTAAGAGAGAGAGAGAGAGAGAGAGAGAGAGAGAGAGAAAAGAGAGAGAGAGAGAAACAGAGAAATCACCTTGAAGAGAGGTGTTTAACATGGGAAGTGGTAAAAGGACAAACTTTCATCCGGTAAACAGGTGGCCCACTGATCATGGACGATGATCTAAAGAGAGAGAGAGAGAGAGAGAGAGAGAGAGAGAAACAGAGAAATCACCTTGAAGAGAGGTGTTTAACATGGGAAGTGGTGGAAGGACAAACTTTCATCCGGTAAGCAGGTGGCCCACTGATCATGGACGATGATCTAAGAGAGAGAGAGAGAGAGAGAGAGAAACAGATAAATCACCTTGAAGAGAGGTGTTTAACATGGGAAGTGGTGTAAGGAAAAACTTTCATCCGGTAAGCAGGTGGCCCACTGATCATGGACGATGATCTAAGAGAGAGAGAGAGAGAGTGAAACAGAGAAATCACCTTGAAGAGAGGTGTTTAACATGGGAAGTGGTGTAAGGACAAACTTTCATCCGGTAAGCAGGTGGCCCACTGATCATGGACGATGATCTAAGAGAGAGAGAGAGAGAGAGAGAGAGAAACAGAGAAATCACCTTGAAGAGAGGTGTTTAACATGGGAAGTGGTGGAAGGACAAACTTTCATCCGGTAAGCAGGTGGCCCACTGATCATGGACGATGATCTAAGAGAGAGAAAGAGAGAGATAGACAGAGAGAGAGAGAGAGAGAGAGAGTGAGAGAGAGAGTGAGAGAGAGAGAGAGAGAGGGAGAGAGAGAGAGAGAAACAGAGAAATCACCTTGAAGAGAGGTGTTTAACATGGGAAGTGGTGGAAATACAAACTTTCATCCGGTAAGCAGATGGCCCACTGATCATGGACGATGATCTAAGAGAGAGGGAAAGAGAAACAGAGAAATCACCTTGAAGAGAGGTGTTTAACACGGGAAGTGGTGGAAGGACAAACTTTTATCCGGTAAGCAGGTGGACCACTGTTCATGGACGATGATCTAAGAGAGAGAGAGAGAAACAGAGAAATCACCTTGAAGATAGGTGTTTAACATGGCAAGTGGTGGAAGGTTAAACTTTCATCCGGTACACAGGTGGCCCATTGATCATGGACGATGATCTAAGAGAGAGAGAGAGAGAGAGAGAGAGAGAGAAATCACTTTGACGAGAGGTCTTTAACATGGAATGTGGTGAAAGGATAAAGTTTCATCCGGTAAACAGGTGGCCCACTGATCATGGACGATGATCTAAGAGAGAGAGAGAGAGAGAAAAAAAGAGAGAGAGAGAAACAGAGAAATCACCTTGAAGAGAGGTGTTTAACATGGGAAGTGGTGGAAGGACAAACTTTCATCCGGTAAACAGTTGGCCCACTGAGCATGGACGATGATCTAAGAGAGAGAGAGAGAGAGAGAGAGAGAGAGAGACAAAGAGAGAGAGAGAGAAACAGAGAAATCACCTTGAAGAGAGGTGTTTAACATGGGAAGTGGTGTAAGGACAAACTTTCATCCGGTAAGCAGGTGGCCCGCTGATCATGGACGATGATCTAAGAGAGAGAGAGAGAGAGAGTGAAACAGAGAAATCACCTTGAAGAGAGGTGTTTAACATGGGAAGTGGTGGAAGGATAAACTTTCATCCGGTAGGCAGGTGGCCCACGGATCATGGACGATAATCTAAGAGAGGGAGAGAAACAGAGAAATCAACATGAAGAGAGGTGTTTAACATGGGAAGTGGTGGAAGGATAAACTTTCATCCGGTAAGCAGGTGGTCCACTGATCATGGACGATGATCTAAGAGAGAGAGAGAGAGAGAGACAGAGAAATCACCTTGAAGAGAGGTGTTTAACATGGGAAGTGGTGTAAGGACAAACTTTCATCCGGTAAGCAGGTGGCCCACTGATCATGGACGATGATCTAAGAGAGAGAGAGAGAGAGTGAAACAGAGAAATCACCTTGAAGAGAGGTGTTTAACATGGGAAGTGGTGTAAGGACAAACTTTCATCCGGTAAGCAGGTGGCCCACTGATCATGGACGATGATCTTAGAGAGAGAGAGAGAAAAAAAGAGAGAGAGAGAAACAGAGAAATCACATTGAAGAGAGGTGTTTAACATGGGAAGTGGTGGAAGGACAAACTTTCATCCGGTAAGCAGGTGGCCCACTGATCATGGACGATGATCTAAGAGAGAGAGAGAGAGAGAGAGAGAAACAGATAAATCACCTTGAAGAGAGGTGTTTAACATGGGAAGTGGTGTAAGGACAAACTTTCATCCGGTAAGCAGGTGGCCCACTGATCATGGACGATGATCTAAGAGAGAGAGAGAGAGAGTGAAACAGAGAAATCACCTTGAAGAGAGGTGTTTAACATGGGAAGTG
>CM077029.1:107150388-107320994 GCA_039090855.1 Macrothele yani | reverse complement strand
TATGTGATTTTGGTGTGTGCCATCATCATCATCATCATCATTGTCAACCATTATCAATCCACTGCTGGACGAAAGTCTCCCCAAGTTTCCTCCACAACGGTCTGTCTTGTGCCAGTCTCCTCCATGTCACCCCGGCATACTTTCGAATTTCATCCACCCATCTCCCATGTGGTCTTCTTCTGGGTCTTTTCCTGTCCCTTGGAATCCAATCTAAAATTTCGGCTGTCCATCGATGATCTGTCCTTCTGGCAGTATGTCCAGCCCATTGCCATTTCAGGGATTTAACTCTGATCATGATGTCTTCCACTCTTGTCATTTTTTGGATCCACGAGTTCCTCTTCTTATCTCTCCTGGTTACACCAAGTATGCACCTTTCCATGCTTCTTTGAGTTGTCTGCAGCCTTTGTATGTCTCTTTTAGTTAAGGTCCACGTCTCTGCACCATACGTAAGCACTGGAAGGATGCATTGATCAAACACTTTTCTTTTAAGACATAATGGCATATTGCTCTTGAAAATTATGCTGTTTCTTCCAAAAGCTCTCCAGGCAAGTTTTGTACGCCGATTAACTTCTTCACTAATGTGACCCTCACTTGATATCTGCTGTCCAAGATAAACGTACGTGTCTGTTATCTCCAGCTTTTCTCCATCAATCGATAAATCTTCATTTCTTGTAAAAGCATTGAACATCACTTTTGTCTTCTGAAAGTTCATTTTTAATCCCACTTCTTTACTCTTGTCAGCAAGTTCCTGGATCATACTCTGCAGCTCTGATGGGCTAGTTGCAAAAATGACTACGTCATCAGCAAAACGAAGGTGGGTTAGATAATCTCCATTAATCTTTATCCCCTTGTTTTCCCAGCTCAGTGACTGAAAAACACCCTCCAATGTGGCATTAAAGAGCTTCGGAGATATGGTGTCACCTTGTCTCACTCCCTTTCCAATTTTTATGTGTGTTGTATTTTCAAACAGCCTAATCTTTGCACTTGCATTTTCATAGATGTTATTAACAATATTAATATATGCATCTTCAATACCGCAGGTTTTCAGAGCCATTGTAACTGCTGATGGTTTCACCGGATCAAAGGCTTTTTCATAATCGATAAAAGCCATTCACAATGGAAGTTCATATTCCCTCGCTCTTTCAATTAGTTCTCTCAGCACATGGATATGATCTATTGTGCTGTAGCCACTCCTGAATCCAGCTTGTTCTCTCGGTTGAGCCATGTCCAGTGTTACCTTCAAGCGGTGTGAAAGAACTTTTGTGAAGATTTTATAAACTACTGATAGGAGGCTGATAATTCTGTAGTTTCCGAGATCCTCAATGTCACCTTTCTTATGTAGCAGGATCATTGTAGCGGTGTTCCAATCCTCAGGAATCTTTCCTTCATTAAGGCATCGAGTGAAAATTTGGGCGAGTACTGTTTCGATTTCTCCACTTGCTTCTTTGTATGATGTCTACAGTAATTCCATCTTCTCCTGGAGCTTTTTCCCGCTTCATGTTCTTGATTGCATGTGCAACTTCTGCTGGAAGGACTGGAGGAACTCTGGTACTGGTAACTTTCATGATGTCTGGAGTGCATGTATCATCCCTTTCATATAATTTGGAGTAGAAATCTTTCACTCTTGTCAAAATTTCGCCTCTATTTCTTGTTACAGAACCATCTTCTTTTCTTAGTGCCATAATCTGTTTTCTTCCCTTACTGAGATGTCCCTTTGCTATCTTTAGGCTTTGGTTGTTTTCAATTGCTTTCCTCACTAGTTCACAGTTGAATTTTCTTACGTCTTCAGTGATACTTTTTCGTACTGTCTTGCATAGCTCTATATATTCCACTTTGGAAGTAACATCTTCTTTAGTTGTCCTCATCTCTCTTCTTTTCTGCATCAACATTTTCGTTTTTCCTGATAATTTATTTACATGCAACTTGTTCTTAGACCCAGCTAATTTTGTTGCTGTTTCCATAAGAGCTTTGGTTACTTTTCTGTTAACTTCAGAGATGTCCACTTCTTCCGATGTTAGGCCTTCTAAAGCAGAGAACCTGTTCTTCAGTTCCAACTTGAAGGTATTATGGTGTTTTTTAAGGTTGGTTATGTCAATAGATTTTGTTTGTCTTATGAGCTTGCCACGTTCAAGTTTAGTGTTGAGGTGCATCTTACATCTCACCAATCTATGGTCACTACCTGTGTTGAACTTGTTTAGCACACTGCAGTCTTCTATGACGAATTTTTTGTTACACATAATAAAATCAATTTCACTTGTCGTCCCATTTGGATGTCTCCATGTCCATTTCCTGTGTGGCTTTTTCTTGAAGAAGGAGTTCAAGATGAAAAACCCTTCTGCCTCTGCAAACTCAACGAGAGTATTTCCACGCTGGTTTCTGTTGCCGTGACCGAATTTACCTACTGAAGTTTCATTCTGTTGCCGTTGCCCTATTTTTGCATTGAAATCTCCCATAATTATTTTCAAGTGCTGCTTACCTTTATTATTTAGATGACAAATTTCCTCATAAAATTCTTCAATTTCTTCTTCAGGATGACTTGTGGTGGGTGCATAAGTTTGAATAATCTGAGCCTGGTATCTTTTCGAGAGTTGGATAATAAGCCGTGCAGCTCTGTCAGAGGAACTTTCAACTTCTACAACTTTATCCTTCAGTTTCTTGTTTATTATAAATCCAACACCACTAGTTCTGCCAGTATCTGTCCCACGATAGTAGAAGAGATGTCCACTTTTCAGTTCGATGAGATCTTCCTTTTCTCCTTACTCTCACTTAGCCCCACGATGTCCCACTTGATCCTTTGTAGTTCCTCTTCCAATTCAAGAAGTCTTGAATCAGAAGATAGGGAGCGTCCATTGTACGTTGCCAAGGTCAGCATTAGATGGCAGCCTAGTCCGGTCCTCCGGGGATTCTTAGCACCCTCTGCCTTCATGTCGCACTGGCCGCTGCCTTGGCCAGGTACATTCCAGCTGCCGGAGACTGAGGGCCAAGATTTAAGTTGTGGAGTCATTTTGGAGGGGTTTGGCCATAACTCACCACGCTGGCCAAGCGGGTTGGTGAGTGTGGGATAGAATTTCCTCTAATCCCGATGGTATAGTTATACTGCTATTGGCGGTCGTCAGAGCCCCTTTAGTAGGAACAGGATGCACCACGAGAAGGCGGAGTTGACATTTGTCAAGGAGAGGCTGTGATGTTACGCATCACCTGACCTTACATCGTGTGTGCCATAGTACCCCCTGTATACTACTTATGCTTTTGCGAGCTTGAGTTTGCATTCAAAGTTCAAAACCAGAATTTAGTTTAATCTCCCAAGCAAAGTGATTTCATGCCATATGAGGTTTTCCTGTAAGCAGTAGACGCATGAAAACAGTCGCAGGAGATTGTCATTTTCCGGTAGAAAGAAGGGGGATTCCAAAGTTAATTTCTTGGGGAAAGCTCACACACTGGAGAGAGCGTAAAAACACGTTTCTTTCATGTTTTAATGTAAACCTCGAGGAATTAGTTTCTAACTATGTAAAGGAAATTCTAAAGATTTAGGGCATTTACACTAAAATCCTACAATGACTTTATTTGAAATAGGGAAGAATCGGCCTTATCGACTAAAAACATCTGAAGATTTTAGATACATTTCTGTTCAAAAGCAAAGTCGAACGGAAAAATAAGAGTAATTAAATCGATAGGAAAAGATTGATAGGTTAAATCAGAAAAAAAGAAGTTTCATAAAAATAAACCAAAGTTTGAAGAATCATACAACACTGAACAGAAGGAAAAATATAATAACTAAAATAAGGGGAATACGATATTTTCACTATGGGAGTTTGGAAACATCTGCTTTTCTGAAGAATTAGTAAAATGTGAAATAAAAAAGTTTAGAGGAAGTGCGGACTTAGTCGCTATGTCTCCAGAATGAAAGCTTATTCTGCTGAGACAATGAATAAAAAAAACGAAAATGAAAACCTAATTAAAAACGAAAGAAAAGGTCAATGAAACTAAACGTCTAAAGAAAAAATGCAGCAGGCACGGAAGTTAAAAATGAAGGGACAGACACGGGAGAACTGGAAATTAAGTGAATGAAATATACGCGAAGTTTTGAAACATCTCAATTTAAAGCGAACTAAATGAGGAAAAGGAGTGAGATTGACTTTGATGAGGTGAGTAAACAATAAAAATTTAGTTATACATGAAAAAAAGCTCGTTTAAGAATATGATTTTTGGTGAAAGTATGAAATTTTATTATAGCGAACACGATGCCCTTTTGACCCCCAGACATTAGAAGAAACGTCACGAGGGGGGATTGAACTATGCGCTTTCTAAAATTTTTGTTGGTTCGAAGTTGAAAGTTTCTGAAATTCTTCTGGCATCTGTTCACAAGGATGACATCACGACGTACCTGTCACCATGCGTCATCACTTCAAGCAGTATGATGACATCAGTTCACAAGGATGATATCATGACGTACTCGTCACCATGCGTCACCGCTTTAGGCAGTAACTGCGCGGAGACCTTATCTGACCATCTCATGCCTTCAAAGTTTAATCAGTCTTCGAAATTGTGATGACATCAGTTCACAAGGATGATATCATGACGTACCCGTCACCATGCGTCATCGCTTTAGGCAGTAACTGCACGGAGACCTTATCTGACCATCTCATGCCTTCAAATTTTAATCAGTTTTCCGAAATTGTGATGACGTCAGTTCACAAGGAAACGACGCCACGTGTTGCGTCATCACTTCAAACAGTATGCGTCAGTATGTCATCATGCGTCATCGCTTCAAACAGTACAGAGACCTTATCTGGTCACGAAAATGCTACTGATGAATCACTATACGGCTTTAACCAGACAAAGCGAACTGTAGCATAGGACTTATTTTAATGTAAATTCTTAGCGAGAGAAAAAATGAAAGGATTTCGTTATAATTAATTTTCATATCTTGAGAGAATAAGCCTAAAGAAATTCTTCATAGACAGAAAAAATAAAGCCTCGATAAAAAGTGGTTGTTTGTTTGAAAAGTTAGAAAATAAAATAATGTTGGTACATCGAAAAGTTTAACGAGTATGCAAGAATTTAGAAAAAAAAAGTTTAAGATAATGCATTAAAAGGTACATTTTACTGATTAATCATGAAGAAATAAAAAAATACGAAAAAATAAACATTATAACTATGCATAAAAGATTGTGGCTTTGTACGGTGGAAAAAGGTACAACGTTAAAAAAATGTAACAGGAAATGCCATGAACACGTAAATACATTAATAAACAATCGTGTTTTAAGAGTATGTCTGCCGCACAAAACTTTGGAAAACGTCTTTATGTTGGTGTGTCCGTTGAAAATGCGTGAAGTCTCCTCAAAGAAAATAAAGAAATCGTTATGTTGAAAAATTATGGACATAAAATGGGAAATTATGAGGAAAAAATAAGGAAATAATTCGTTGCAAAAATTATCAAGTTATTGAAAAAAAATCAGTCTTGGGGCTTAATGTGTCTAACAGAATCTCAAATGACGTCAACCGCCGACCCCGCTGAGGAGAAAACGACGTTGGCTGATGTCATGGTTTTGTCTGCTATCACTGCAGCGTCACCCATCATAGTGACTCATCCCAAAACACGTGTCATACAAAATTTTCAGAGACAAAGAGAAAATGGTGACTCATCCCAAAACACATGGCTCACAAAATGACAACGTGGTGAAACTAAAATGGCGAAACATGAATCAACGGGAACGAAATCTTTTCAAACAAAGCATTTCCTCACCTAAATTAAAATTGTAGGGAAGAAAAAATATAAGAATTAAAAAAATAATGCAACGTCTATAAAAATTCCCTAACACCTTACGGAAGTTCTAAAAATATAAGTTTAATAAAATAAATTAGAGAGAATAAATAGGACACAAAAAAATACGAGTAAAAAAATATTGGAAACGACAGAAAAACTTCCTTCAAAAATTTGACAAAGTCTAATAAATCTCCCCGAGAAAATAAAAAAATAATGCAACGTCTATAAAAATTCCTAACACCTCACGGAAGTTCTAAAAATATAAGTTTAATAAAATAAATTAGACGCTAGGGGCAGCACATCAGTATCGGCCCTGCACACTAGCGCCATTTACCACACACCCCTGCTCCTTCTGCCGCAAGCCACGCCCCCATCTTTCTCCTAGAAGGATGTATCCTTGGGGCAGAATCCGTCATTTTATACTACTGCTGTCTCTCGCGGCCGTCTTACCACTGCGAAAACCGACTGAACTTATTTTTCCTCTGCCCTTTCACAGAGGCAGACGGAAATTGCTTCTTTTCGTTGTCAAGTGGCTTCGCCTTATTCCTTCTCTGTCAACAACTTAGCGTTGCCCTCTCTCCTTTCGTACAGAACGCAAATCGCCTCTGTGAGGCTGGAGTCATTACCGACTTTCGACCCCTCATAACCGTAATTTGAACATCGGCTAAAAGCTTTTTGACTTAAATCGCCTAAAAGCAGGCATATTTATGTTGGCCTGGATGTCACTGCATTGCCGAACTGAGTGGTCCTAGTGCATCTGGGTGGGCATTGAAAGGCGACCTTACGATTTCTTTGTTACCACCCAGCTAAAGCGAATTATCAGACTTCCCCAATTAAAGCGTGCTAATTTCTCCAATTAATTTTGTAATAGGCCAGATATTTAATTGAAACACTATCATAATTTAGCCACGCCTATCGAACCCGCCCCACTTTTATAATTTATTAATTTAGACCCAAATTTTCGTATCAATATATTTGATCTGCGAGAATACGCAAATAGATCACCTGAAGTGAAAAGTATTTTTTTTCACGTTTCCTTCTGCATTTAATTTCGAACAGCAATAATAAAATTGCAAATTTTTTCGTATGCTTTTTTCCCTTAAATTTTAATTGCGGTGTTTTTGTAGTGAGTGTTCAACGTCTTTCTAAACAAGTATTTTTTGTGTGTGGTTTTCACGTAAAGCAGTAATGTACTATTTTTAAATTACGAACCTTTAATGCGCGAAATTTTAAAAGAACCAGAAAGGTAACACAATGTCATTATTCATTTGTATACCATTGTTAAAAACCTATGAATTAATGAATATATAATTTTGCGGAGTGTGTAAATTGCGAACTAAGAGCCAAGACCCCTATGTGTAAATTGCGAACCAACTTTTCTGCGCGCATTCTGACGATAGTAGGGGGATGGTTCCGGCGCATGCTTAGTTTTTAGGCGGTGGCAACACTTTGGGTCACGTTACCACGTGACATCGTCATGATTTGGAAGAGACGTCACAGGTAGGCGTGCTCCTTTCTTTCTACCGCGTTGTTCTCGTCAAAGCAACTTTTAATTCTGAGATTATTTTTATTTGTCCGCCAGTTTTTATTTTGATATAATCGAATACATTTATTTTCGAAAAAGCAACGAGTACATGTGGAACTGGGTGGATACGAACCCGAGCCGTTCATGTGGTAGCTGTCAAATGCTCTGCCGATTCGGCTACCGAGACATGTTTTGGGGTAGTCAATGGGATTAAGAGACGTACTTCACCTAATGGGAGAAGACTGCCTGAGGAACGTCTTCAGATTGACTACAGGAAGGAGGGTGTGCCGCCCCGGTGGCGCAGTGGTCTAAGGCGCTGGCCTCTGATCATTCGTCCGTAAGGGGTCCGGGTTCGAATCCCGGTCAGGCATGGATGTTGTGTTTGTCTTACGGCGCTGGCTCTCTCCCTTCCTTGGAACCAGTGACCCTAAATTAGGGACGGGCGACTGCTTATAGCCCATTGAGTTGCTCACGGTGGTCGTTAAACCTCCAATAAAAAAAGGAGGATGTATGACTCACTCAAACAAGAACTGACATGGCTATGATGCAGGCGTGTTCCCACAACCATGGAGAAATACTGCAGTGTCATGTTATTGCTACTGGCCAGTCTCGCCTTCGGAAACAGTTACAGGGAAGTTTATTTTCTCTGTGAACAGGAGCTCATTTTTTTTTCATGGCGTATTATTCTTAATAATCCTAAACATAACACGTGTCATACAAAATTTTCAGAGACAAAGAGAAAATGGTGACTCATCCCAAAACACATGGCTCACAAAATGACAACGTGGTGAAACTAAAATGGCGAAACATGTATCAACGGGAACGAAATCTTTTCAAACAAAGCATTTCCTCATCTAAATTAAAATTGTAGGGAAGAAAAATATAAGAATTAAAAAATAATGCAACGTCTATAAAAATTCCTAACACCTTACGGAAGTTCTAAAAATATAAGTTTAATAAAATAAATTAGAGAGAATAAATAGGACACAAAAAATACGAGTAAAAAAATATTGGAAACGACAGAAAAACTTCCTTCAAAAATTTGACAAAGTCTAATAAATCTCCCGAGAAAATAAAAAAATAATGCAACGTCTATAAAAATTCCTAACACCTCACGGAAGTTCTAAAAATATAAGTTTAATAAAATAAATTAGACGCTAGGGGCAGCACATCAGTATCGGCCCTGCACACTAACGCCATTTAATACACACCCCTGCTCCTTCTGCCGCAAGCCACGCCCCCATCTTTCTCCTAGAAGGATGTATCCTTGAGGCAGAATCCGTCATTTTATACTACTGCTGTCTCTCGCGGCCGTCTTACCACTGCGAAAACCGACTGAACTTATTTTTCCTCTGCCCTTTCACAGAGGCAGACGGAAATTGCTTCTTTTCGTTGTCAAGTGGCTTCGCCTTATTCCTTCTCTGTCAACAACTTAGCGTTGCCCTCTCTCCTTTCGTACAGAACGCAAATCGCCTCTGTGAGGCTGGAGTCATTACCGACTTTCGACCCCTCATAACCGTAATTTGAACATCGGCTAAAAGCTTTTTGACTTAAATCGCCTAAAAGCAGGCATATTTATGTTGGCCTGGATGTCACTGCATTGCCGAACTGAGTGGTCCTAGTGCATCTGGGTGGGCATTGAAAGGCGACCTTACGATTTCTTTGTTACCACCCAGCTAAAGCGAATTATCAGACTTCCCCAATTAAAGCGTGCTAATTTCTCCAATTAATTTTGTAATAGGCCAGATATTTAATTGAAACACTATCATAATTTAGCCACGCCTATCGAACCCGCCCCACTTTTATAATTTATTAATTTAGACCCAAATTTTCGTATCAATATATTTGATCTGCGAGAATACGCAAATAGATCACCTGAAGTGAAAAGTATTTTTTCACGTTTCCTTCTGCATTTAATTTCGAACAGCAATAATAAAATTGCAAATTTTTTCGTATGCTTTTTTCCCTTAAATTTTAATTGCGGTGTTTTTGTAGTGAGTGTTCAACGTCTTTCTAAACAAGTATTTTTTGTGTGTGGTTTTCACGTAAAGCAGTAATGTACTATTTTTAAATTACGAACCTTTAATGCGCGAAATTTTAAAAGAACCAGAAAGGTAACACAATGTCATTATTCATTTGTATACCATTGTTAAAAACCTATGAATTAATGAATATATAATTTTGCGGAGTGTGTAAATTGCGAACTAAGAGCCAAGACCCCTATGTGTAAATTGCGAACCAACTTTTCTGCGCGCATTCTGACGATAGTAGGGGGAGGGGGGTGGTTCCGGCGCATGCTTAGTTTTTAGGCGGTGGCAACACTTTGGGTCACGTTACCACGTGACATCGTCATGATTTGGAAGAGACGTCACAGGTAGGCGTGCTCCTTTCTTTCTACCGCGTTGTTCTCGTCAAAGCAACTTTTAATTCTGAGATTATTTTTATTTGTCCGCCAGTTTTTATTTTGATATAATCGAATACATTTATTTTCGAAAAAGCAACGAGTACATGTGGAACTGGGTGGATACGAACCCGAGCCGTTCATGTGGTAGTCAAATGCTCTGCCGATTCGGCTACCGAGACATGTTTTGGGGTAGTCAATGGGATTAAGAGACGTACTTCACCTAATGGGAGAAGACTGCCTGAGGAACGTCTTCAGATTGACTACAGGAAGGAGAGTGTGCCGCCCCGGTGGCGCAGTGGTCTAAGGCGCTGGCCTCTGATCATTCGTCCGTAAGGGGTCCGGGTTCGAATCCCGGTCAGGCATGGATGTTGTGTTTGTCTTACGGCGCTGGCTCTCTCCCTTCCTTGGAACCAGTGACCCTAAATTAGGGACGGGCGACTGCTTATAGCCCATTGAGTTGCTCACGGTGGTCGTTAAACCTCCAATAAAAAAAGGAGGATGTATGACTCACTCAAACAAGAACTGACATGGCTATGATGCAGGCGTGTTCCCACAACCATGGAGAAATACTGCAGTGTCATGTTATTGCTACTGGCCAGTCTCGCCTTCGGAAACAGTTACAGGGAAGTTTATTTTCTCTGTGAACAGGAGCTCATTTTTTTTTTCATGGCGTATTATTCTTAATAATCCTAAACATAACACGTGTCATACAAAATTTTCAGAGACAAAGAGAAAATGGTGACTCATCCCAAAACACATGGCTCACAAAATGACAACGTGGTTAAACTAAAATGGCGAAACATGTATCAACGGGAACGAAATCTTTTCAAACAAAGCATTTCCTCATCTAAATTAAAATTGTAGGGAAGAAAAATATAAGAATTAAAAAAATAATGCAACGTCTATAAAAATTCCTAACACCTTACGGAAGTTCTAAAAATATAAGTTTAATAAAATAAATTAGAGAGAATAAATAGGACACAAAAAAATACGAGTAAAAAAATATTGGAAACGACAGAAAAATTTCCTTCAAAAATTTGACAAAGTCTAATAAATCTCCCGAGAAAATGAAAAAAAATAATGCAACGTCTATAAAAATTCCGAACACCTCACGGAAGTTCTAAAAATATAAATTTAATAAAACAAATTCGAGGAAATGCTTCGATTGAAAAACCTTCCTTCAAAAATTTGTCAAAGTTCAATAAATCTCCGGAGAAAATAAAAAAAATAAAAAATGCAACGTCTATAAAAATTCCTAACACTTCATGTAAGTTCTGAAATATAAGTTTAATAAAACAAAACATATGGGAAAGACCCCAAAAATTTGTCAAAGTCCAATAAATCTCCCGAGAAAAGTTCCCCAAAACACCGCTAAGGGGCAGCACATCGTCCCAACACACTAGCGTCATCTGCCACGCCCTTCCCTCACTCGGTCGTTGCCATCCGTCAAAGGTCCATCGAAAGTTCCAAGAAGCACCGCTAGGGGGCAGCATATCAGTATCGGCCCTGCACACTAGCGCCATTTACCACACACCCCTGCTCCTTCTGCCGCAAGCCACGCCCCCATCCTTCTCCTAGAAGGATGTATCCTTGGGGCAGAATCCGTCATTTTATACTACTGCTGTCTCTCGCGGCCGTCTTACCACTGCGAAAACCGACTGAACTTATTTTTCCTCTGCCCTTTCACAGAGGCAGACGGAAATTGCTTCTTTTCGTTGTCAAGTGGCTTCGCCTTATTCCTTCTCTGTCAACAACTTAGCGTTGCCCTCTCTCCTTTCGTACAGAACGCAAATCGCCTCTGTGAGGCTGGAGTCATTACCGACTTTCGACCCCTCATAACCGTAATTTGAACATCGGCTAAAAGCTTTTTGACTTAAATCGCCTAAAAGCAGGCATATTTATGTTGGCCTGGATGTCACTGCATTGCCGAACTGAGTGGTCCTAGTGCATCTGGGTGGGCATTGAAAGGCGACCTTACGATTTCTTTGTTACCACCCAGCTAAAGCGAATTATCAGACTTCCCCAATTAAAGCGTGCTAATTTCTCCAATTAATTTTGTAATAGGCCAGATATTTAATTGAAACACTATCATAATTTAGCCACGCCTATCGAACCCGCCCCACTTTTTATAATTTATTAATTTAGACCCAAATTTTCGTATCAATATATTTGATCTGCGAGAATACGCAAATAGATCACCTGAAGTGAAAAGTATTTTTTTTCACGTTTCCTTCTGCATTTAATTTCGAACAGCAATAATAAAATTGCAAATTTTTTCGTATGCTTTTTTCCCTTAAATTTTAATTGCAGTGTTTTTGTAGTGAGTGTTCAACGTCTTTCTAAACAAGTATTTTTTGTGTGTGGTTTTCACGTAAAGCAGTAATGTACTATTTTTAAATTACGAACCTTTAATGCGCGAAATTTTAAAAGAACCAGAAAGGTAACACAATGTCATTATTCATTTGTATACCATTGTTAAAAACCTATGAATTAATGAATATATAATTTTGCGGAGTGTGTAAATTGCGAACTAAGAGCCAAGACCCCTATGTGTAAATTGCGAACCAACTTTTTCTGCGCGCATTCTGACGATAGTAGGGGGAGGGGGTGGTTCCGGCGCATGCTTAGTTTTTAGGCGGTGGCAACACTTTGGGTCACGTTACCACGTGACATCGTCATGATTTGGAAGAGACGTCACAGGTAGGCGTGCTCCTTTCTTTCTACCGCGTTGTTCTCGTCAAAGCAACTTTTAATTCTGAGATTATTTTTATTTGTCCGCCAGTTTTTATTTTGATATAATCGAATACATTTATTTTCGAAAAAGCAACGAGTACATGTGGAACTGGGTGGATACGAACCCGAGCCGTTCATGTGGTAGTCAAATGCTCTGCCGATTCGGCTACCGAGACATGTTTTGGGGTAGTCAATGGGATTAAGAGACGTACTTCACCTAATGGGAGAAGACTGCCTGAGGAACGTCTTCAGATTGACTACAGGAAGGAGGGTGTGCCGCCCCGGTGGCGCAGTGGTCTAAGGCGCTGGCCTCTGATCATTCGTCCGTAAGGGGTCCGGGTTCGAATCCCGGTCAGGCATGGATGTTGTGTTTGTCTTACGGCGCTGGCTCTCTCCCTTCCTTGGAACCAGTGACCCTAAATTAGGGACGGGCGACTGCTTATAGCCCATTGAGTTGCTCACGGTGGTCGTTAAACCTCCAATAAAAAAAGGAGGATGTATGACTCACTCAAACAAGAACTGACATGGCTATGATGCAGGCGTGTTCCCACAACCATGGAGAAATACTGCAGTGTCATGTTATTGCTACTGGCCAGTCTCGCCTTCGGAAACAGTTACAGGGAAGTTTATTTTCTCTGTGAACAGGAGCTCATTTTTTTTTCATGGCGTATTATTCTTAATAATCCTAAACATAACACGTGTCATACAAAATTTTCAGAGACAAAGAGAAAATGGTGACTCATCCCAAAACACATGGCTCACAAAATGACAACGTGGTGAAACTAAAATGGCGAAACATGTATCAACGGGAACGAAATCTTTTCAAACAAAGCATTTCCTCATCTAAATTAAAATTGTAGGGAAGAAAAATATAAGAATTAAAAAAATAATGCAACGTCTATAAAAATTCCTAACACCTTACGGAAGTTCTAAAAATATAAGTTTAATAAAATAAATTAGAGAGAATAAATAGGACACAAAAAAATACGAGTAAAAAATATTGGAAACGACAGAAAAATTTCCTTCAAAAATTTGACAAAGTCTAATAAATCTCCCGAGAAAATGAAAAAAAATAATGCAACGTCTATAAAAATTCCGAACACCTCACGGAAGTTCTAAAAATATAAATTTAATAAAACAAATTCGAGGAAATGCTTCGATTGAAAAACTTCCTTCAAAAATTTGTCAAAGTTCAATAAATCTCCGGAGAAAATAAAAAAAATAAAAAATGCAACGTCTATAAAAATTCCTAACACTTCATGTAAGTTCTGAAATATAAGTTTAATAAAACAAAACATATGGGAAAGACCCCAAAAATTTGTCAAAGTCCAATAAATCTCCCGAGAAAAGTTCCCCAAAACACCGCTAAGGGGCAGCACATCGTCCCAACACACTAGCGTCATCTGCCACGCCCTTCCCTCACTCGGTCGTTGCCATCCGTCAAAGGTCCATCGAAAGTTCCAAGAAGCACCGCTAGGGGGCAGCATATCAGTATCGGCCCTGCACACTAGCGCCATTTACCACACACCCCTGCTCCTTCTGCCGCAAGCCACGCCCCCATCCTTCTCCTAGAAGGATGTATCCTTGGGGCAGAATCCGTCATTTTATACTACTGCTGTCTCTCGCGGCCGTCTTACCACTGCGAAAACCGACTGAACTTATTTTTCCTCTGCCCTTTCACAGAGGCAGACGGAAATTGCTTCTTTTCGTTGTCAAGTGGCTTCGCCTTATTCCTTCTCTGTCAACAACTTAGCGTTGCCCTCTCTCCTTTCGTACAGAACGCAAATCGCCTCTGTGAGGCTGGAGTCATTACCGACTTTCGACCCCTCATAACCGTAATTTGAACATCGGCTAAAAGCTTTTTGACTTAAATCGCCTAAAAGCAGGCATATTTATGTTGGCCTGGATGTCACTGCATTGCCGAACTGAGTGGTCCTAGTGCATCTGGGTGGGCATTGAAAGGCGACCTTACGATTTCTTTGTTACCACCCAGCTAAAGCGAATTATCAGACTTCCCCAATTAAAGCGTGCTAATTTCTCCAATTAATTTTGTAATAGGCCAGATATTTAATTGAAACACTATCATAATTTAGCCACGCCTATCGAACCCGCCCCACTTTTATAATTTATTAATTTAGACCCAAATTTTCGTATCAATATATTTGATCTGCGAGAATACGCAAATAGATCACCTGAAGTGAAAAGTATTTTTTTTCACGTTTCCTTCTGCATTTAATTTCGAACAGCAATAATAAAATTGCAAATTTTTTCGTATGCTTTTTTCCCTTAAATTTTAATTGCGGTGTTTTTGTAGTGAGTGTTCAACGTCTTTCTAAACAAGTATTTTTTTGTGTGTGGTTTTCACGTAAAGCAGTAATGTACTATTTTTAAATTACGAACCTTTAATGCGCGAAATTTTAAAAGAACCAGAAAGGTAACACAATGTCATTATTCATTTGTATACCATTGTTAAAAACCTATGAATTAATGAATATATAATTTTGCGGAGTGTGTAAATTGCGAACTAAGAGCCAAGACCCCTATGTGTAAATTGCGAACCAACTTTTCTGCGCGCATTCTGACGATAGTAGGGGGAGGGGGGTGGTTCCGGCGCATGCTTAGTTTTTAGGCGGTGGCAACACTTTGGGTCACGTTACCACGTGACATCGTCATGATTTGGAAGAGACGTCACAGGTAGGCGTGCTCCTTTCTTTCTACCGCGTTGTTCTCGTCAAAGCAACTTTTAATTCTGAGATTATTTTTATTTGTCCGCCAGTTTTTATTTTGATATAATCGAATACATTTATTTTCGAAAAAGCAACGAGTACATGTGGAACTGGGTGGATACGAACCCGAGCCGTTCATGTGGTAGTCAAATGCTCTGCCGATTCGGCTACCGAGACATGTTTTGGGGTAGTCAATGGGATTAAGAGACGTACTTCACCTAATGGGAGAAGACTGCCTGAGGAACGTCTTCAGATTGACTACAGGAAGGAGGGTGTGCCGCCCCGGTGGCGCAGTGGTCTAAGGCGCTGGCCTCTGATCATTCGTCCGTAAGGGGTCCGGGTTCGAATCCCGGTCAGGCATGGATGTTGTGTTTGTCTTACGGCGCTGGCTCTCTCCCTTCCTTGGAACCAGTGACCCTAAATTAGGGACGGGCGACTGCTTATAGCCCATTGAGTTGCTCACGGTGGTCGTTAAACCTCCAATAAAAAAAGGAGGATGTATGACTCACTCAAACAAGAACTGACACGGCTATGATGCAGGCGTGTTCCCACAACCATGGAGAAATACTGCAGTGTCATGTTATTGCTACTGGCCAGTCTCGCCTTCGGAAACAGTTACAGGGAAGTTTATTTTCTCTGTGAACAGGAGCTCATTTTTTTTCATGGCGTATTATTCTTAATAATCCTAAACATAACACGTGTCATACAAAATTTTCAGAGACAAAGAGAAAATGGTGACTCATCCCAAAACACATGGCTCACAAAATGACAACGTGGTGAAACTAAAATGGCGAAACATGTATCAACGGGAACGAAATCTTTTTCAAACAAAGCATTTCCTCATCTAAATTAAAATTGTAGGGAAGAAAAATATAAGAATTAAAAAAATAATGCAACGTCTATAAAAATTCCTAACACCTTACGGAAGTTCTAAAAATATAAGTTTAATAAAATAAATTAGAGAGAATAAATAGGACACAAAAAAATACGAGTAAAAAAATATTGGAAACGACAGAAAAATTTCCTTCAAAAATTTGACAAAGTCTAATAAATCTCCCGAGAAAATGAAAAAAAATAATGCAACGTCTATAAAAATTCCGAACACCTCACGGAAGTTCTAAAAATATAAATTTAATAAAACAAATTCGAGGAAATGCTTCGATTGAAAAAACTTCCTTCAAAAATTTGTCAAAGTTCAATAAATCTCCGGAGAAAATAAAAAAAATAAAAAATGCAACGTCTATAAAAATTCCTAACACTTCATGTAAGTTCTGAAATATAAGTTTAATAAAAACAAAACATATGGGAAAGACCCCAAAAATTTGTCAAAGTCCAATAAATCTCCCGAGAAAAGTTCCCCAAAACACCGCTAAGGGGCAGCACATCGTCCCAACACACTAGCGTCATCTGCCACGCCCTTCCCTCACTCGGTCGTTGCCATCCGTCAAAGGTCCATCGAAAGTTCCAAGAAGCACCGCTAGGGGGCAGCATATCAGTATCGGCCCTGCACACTAGCGCCATTTACCACACACCCCTGCTCCTTCTGCCGCAAGCCACGCCCCCATCCTTCTCCTAGAAGGATGTATCCTTGGGGCAGAATCCGTCATTTTATACTACTGCTGTCTCTCGCGGCCGTCTTACCACTGCGAAAACCGACTGAACTTATTTTTCCTCTG
This sequence comes from Macrothele yani, assembly GCA_039090855.1. Classification (NCBI taxonomy): domain Eukaryota; kingdom Metazoa; phylum Arthropoda; class Arachnida; order Araneae; family Macrothelidae; genus Macrothele; species Macrothele yani. The sequence continues at coordinate 107,304,163 of CM077029.1, read as the reverse complement.
CCCTTTCACAGAGGCAGACGGAAATTGCTTCTTTTCGTTGTCAAGTGGCTTCGCCTTATTCCTTCTCTGTCAACAACTTAGCGTTGCCCTCTCTCCTTTCGTACAGAACGCAAATCGCCTCTGTGAGGCTGGAGTCATTACCGACTTTCGACCCCTCATAACCGTAATTTGAACATCGGCTAAAAGCTTTTTGACTTAAATCGCCTAAAAGCAGGCATATTTATGTTGGCCTGGATGTCACTGCATTGCCGAACTGAGTGGTCCTAGTGCATCTGGGTGGGCATTGAAAGGCGACCTTACGATTTCTTTGTTACCACCCAGCTAAAGCGAATTATCAGACTTCCCCAATTAAAGCGTGCTAATTTCTCCAATTAATTTTGTAATAGGCCAGATATTTAATTGAAACACTATCATAATTTAGCCACGCCTATCGAACCCGCCCCACTTTTATAATTTATTAATTTAGACCCAAATTTTCGTATCAATATATTTGATCTGCGAGAATACGCAAATAGATCACCTGAAGTGAAAAGTATTTTTTTCACGTTTCCTTCTGCATTTAATTTCGAACAGCAATAATAAAATTGCAAATTTTTTCGTATGCTTTTTTCCCTTAAATTTTAATTGCGGTGTTTTTGTAGTGAGTGTTCAACGTCTTTCTAAACAAGTATTTTTTTGTGTGTGGTTTTCACGTAAAGCAGTAATGTACTATTTTTAAATTACGAACCTTTAATGCGCGAAATTTTAAAAGAACCAGAAAGGTAACACAATGTCATTATTCATTTGTATACCATTGTTAAAAACCTATGAATTAATGAATATATAATTTTGCGGAGTGTGTAAATTGCGAACTAAGAGCCAAGACCCCTATGTGTAAATTGCGAACCAACTTTTCTGCGCGCATTCTGACGATAGTAGGGGGAGGGGGTGGTTCCGGCGCATGCTTAGTTTTTAGGCGGTGGCAACACTTTGGGTCACGTTACCACGTGACATCGTCATGATTTGGAAGAGACGTCACAGGTAGGCGTGCTCCTTTCTTTCTACCGCGTTGTTCTCGTCAAAGCAACTTTTAATTCTGAGATTATTTTTATTTGTCCGCCAGTTTTTATTTTGATATAATCGAATACATTTATTTTCGAAAAAGCAACGAGTACATGTGGAACTGGGTGGATACGAACCCGAGCCGTTCATGTGGTAGTCAAATGCTCTGCCGATTCGGCTACCGAGACATGTTTTGGGGTAGTCAATGGGATTAAGAGACGTACTTCACCTAATGGGAGAAGACTGCCTGAGGAACGTCTTCAGATTGACTACAGGAAGGAGGGTGTGCCGCCCCGGTGGCGCAGTGGTCTAAGGCGCTGGCCTCTGATCATTCGTCCGTAAGGGGTCCGGGTTCGAATCCCGGTCAGGCATGGATGTTGTGTTTGTCTTACGGCGCTGGCTCTCTCCCTTCCTTGGAACCAGTGACCCTAAATTAGGGACGGGCGACTGCTTATAGCCCATTGAGTTGCTCACGGTGGTCGTTAAACCTCCAATAAAAAAGGAGGATGTATGACTCACTCAAACAAGAACTGACACGGCTATGATGCAGGCGTGTTCCCACAACCATGGAGAAATACTGCAGTGTCATGTTATTGCTACTGGCCAGTCTCGCCTTCGGAAACAGTTACAGGGAAGTTTATTTTCTCTGTGAACAGGAGCTCATTTTTTTTCATGGCGTATTATTCTTAATAATCCTAAACATAACACGTGTCATACAAAATTTTCAGAGACAAAGAGAAAATGGTGACTCATCCCAAAACACATGGCTCACAAAATGACAACGTGGTGAAACTAAAATGGCGAAACATGTATCAACGGGAACGAAATCTTTTCAAACAAAGCATTTCCTCATCTAAATTAAAATTGTAGGGAAGAAAAATATAAGAATTAAAAAAATAATGCAACGTCTATAAAAATTCCTAACACCTTACGGAAGTTCTAAAAATATAAGTTTAATAAAATAAATTAGAGAGAATAAATAGGACACAAAAAAATACGAGTAAAAAAATATTGGAAACGACAGAAAAATTTCCTTCAAAAATTTGACAAAGTCTAATAAATCTCCCGAGAAAATGAAAAAAATAATGCAACGTCTATAAAAATTCCGAACACCTCACGGAAGTTCTAAAAATATAAATTTAATAAAACAAATTCGAGGAAATGCTTCGATTGAAAAAACTTCCTTCAAAAATTTGTCAAAGTTCAATAAATCTCCGGAGAAAATAAAAAAAATAAAAAATGCAACGTCTATAAAAATTCCTAACACTTCATGTAAGTTCTGAAATATAAGTTTAATAAAACAAAACATATGGGAAAGACCCCAAAAATTTGTCAAAGTCCAATAAATCTCCCGAGAAAAGTTCCCCAAAACACCGCTAAGGGGCAGCACATCGTCCCAACACACTAGCGTCATCTGCCACGCCCTTCCCTCACTCGGTCGTTGCCATCCGTCAAAGGTCCATCGAAAGTTCCAAGAAGCACCGCTAGGGGGCAGCATATCAGTATCGGCCCTGCACACTAGCGCCATTTACCACACACCCCTGCTCCTTCTGCCGCAAGCCACGCCCCCATCCTTCTCCTAGAAGGATGTATCCTTGGGGCAGAATCCGTCATTTTATACTACTGCTGTCTCTCGCGGCCGTCTTACCACTGCGAAAACCGACTGAACTTATTTTTCCTCTGCCCTTTCACAGAGGCAGACGGAAATTGCTTCTTTTCGTTGTCAAGTGGCTTCGCCTTATTCCTTCTCTGTCAACAACTTAGCGTTGCCCTCTCTCCTTTCGTACAGAACGCAAATCGCCTCTGTGAGGCTGGAGTCATTACCGACTTTCGACCCCTCATAACCGTAATTTGAACATCGGCTAAAAGCTTTTTGACTTAAATCGCCTAAAAGCAGGCATATTTATGTTGGCCTGGATGTCACTGCATTGCCGAACTGAGTGGTCCTAGTGCATCTGGGTGGGCATTGAAAGGCGACCTTACGATTTCTTTGTTACCACCCAGCTAAAGCGAATTATCAGACTTCCCCAATTAAAGCGTGCTAATTTCTCCAATTAATTTTGTAATAGGCCAGATATTTAATTGAAACACTATCATAATTTAGCCACGCCTATCGAACCCGCCCCACTTTTATAATTTATTAATTTAGACCCAAATTTTCGTATCAATATATTTGATCTGCGAGAATACGCAAATAGATCACCTGAAGTGAAAAGTATTTTTTTCACGTTTCCTTCTGCATTTAATTTCGAACAGCAATAATAAAATTGCAAATTTTTTCGTATGCTTTTTTCCCTTAAATTTTAATTGCGGTGTTTTTGTAGTGAGTGTTCAACGTCTTTCTAAACAAGTATTTTTTTGTGTGTGGTTTTCACGTAAAGCAGTAATGTACTATTTTTAAATTACGAACCTTTAATGCGCGAAATTTTAAAAGAACCAGAAAGGTAACACAATGTCATTATTCATTTGTATACCATTGTTAAAAACCTATGAATTAATGAATATATAATTTTGCGGAGTGTGTAAATTGCGAACTAAGAGCCAAGACCCCTATGTGTAAATTGCGAACCAACTTTTCTGCGCGCATTCTGACGATAGTAGGGGGAGGGGGGTGGTTCCGGCGCATGCTTAGTTTTTAGGCGGTGGCAACACTTTGGGTCACGTTACCACGTGACATCGTCATGATTTGGAAGAGACGTCACAGGAAGGCGTGGTCCTTTCTTTCTACCGCGTTGTTCTCGTCAAAGCAACTTTTAATTCTGAGATTATTTTTATTTGTCCGCCAGTTTTTATTTTGATATAATCGAATACATTTATTTTCGAAAAAGCAACGAGTACATGTGGAACTGGGTGGATACGAACCCGAGCCGTTCATGTGGTAGTCAAATGCTCTGCCGATTCGGCTACCGAGACATGTTTTGGGGTAGTCAATGGGATTAAGAGACGTACTTCACCTAATGGGAGAAGACTGCCTGAGGAACGTCTTCAGATTGACTACAGGAAGGAGGGTGTGCCGCCCCGGTGGCGCAGTGGTCTAAGGCGCTGGCCTCTGATCATTCGTCCGTAAGGGGTCCGGGTTCGAATCCCGGTCAGGCATGGATGTTGTGTTTGTCTTACGGCGCTGGCTCTCTCCCTTCCTTGGAACCAGTGACCCTAAATTAGGGACGGGCGACTGCTTATAGCCCATTGAGTTGCTCACGGTGGTCGTTAAACCTCCAATAAAAAAAAGGAGGATGTATGACTCACTCAAACAAGAACTGACATGGCTATGATGCAGGCGTGTTCCCACAACCATGGAGAAATACTGCAGTGTCATGTTATTGCTACTGGCCAGTCTCGCCTTCGGAAACAGTTACAGGGAAGTTTATTTTCTCTGTGAACAGGAGCTCATTTTTTTTTCATGGCGTATTATTCTTAATAATCCTAAACATAACACGTGTCATACAAAATTTTCAGAGACAAAGAGAAAATGGTGACTCATCCCAAAACACATGGCTCACAAAATGACAACGTGGTGAAACTAAAATGGCGAAACATGTATCAACGGGAACGAAATCTTTTCAAACAAAGCATTTCCTCATCTAAATTAAAATTGTAGGGAAGAAAAATATAAGAATTAAAAAAATAATGCAACGTCTATAAAAATTCCTAACACCTTACGGAAGTTCTAAAAATGTAAGTTTAATAAAATAAATTAGAGAGAATAAATAGGACACAAAAAAATACGAGTAAAAAAATATTGGAAACGACAGAAAAATTTCCTTCAAAAATTTGACAAAGTCTAATAAATCTCCCGAGAAAATGAAAAAAAATAATGCAACGTCTATAAAAATTCCGAACACCTCACGGAAGTTCTAAAAATATAAATTTAATAAAACAAATTCGAGGAAATGCTTCGATTGAAAAAACTTCCTTCAAAAATTTGTCAAAGTCCAATAAATCTCCGGAGAAAATAAAAAAAATAAAAAATGCAACGTCTATAAAAATTCCTAACACTTCATGTAAGTTCTGAAATATAAGTTTAATAAAACAAAACATATTGGAAAGACCCCAAAAATTTGTCAAAGTCCAATAAATCTCCCGAGAAAAGTTCCCAAAAACACCGCTAAGGGGCAGCACATCGTCCTAACACACTAGCGTAATCTGCCACGCCCTTCCCTCACTCGGTCGTTGCCATCCGTCAAAGGTCCATCGAAAGTTCCAAGAAGCACCGCTAGGGGCAGCATATCAGTATCGGCCCTGCACACTAGCGCCATTTACCACACACCCCTGCTCCTTCTGCCGCAAGCCACGCCCCCATCCTTCTCCTAGAAGGATGTATCCTTGGGGCAGAATCCGTCATTTTATACTACTGCTGTCTCTCGCGGCCGTCTTACCACTGCGAAAACCGACTGAACTTATTTTTCCTCTGCCCTTTCACAGAGGCAGACGGAAATTGCTTCTTTTCGTTGTCAAGTGGCTTCGCCTTATTCCTTCTCTGTCAACAACTTAGCGTTGCCCTCTCTCCTTTCGTACAGAACGCAAATCGCCTCTGTGAGGCTGGAGTCATTACCGACTTTCGGCCCCTCATAACCGTAATTTGAACATCGGCTAAAAGCTTTTTGACTTAAATCGCCTAAAAGCAGGCATATTTATGTTGGCCTGGATGTCACTGCATTGCCGAACTGAGTGGTCCTAGTGCATCTGGGTGGGCATTGAAAGGCGACCTTACGATTTCTTTGTTACCACCCAGCTAAAGCGAATTATCAGACTTCCCCAATTAAAGCGTGCTAATTTCTCCAATTAATTTTGTAATAGGCCAGATATTTAATTGAAACACTATCATAATTTAGCCACGCCTATCGAACCCGCCCCACTTTTATAATTTATTAATTTAGACCCAAATTTTCGTATCAATATATTTGATCTGCGAGAATACGCAAATAGATCACCTGAAGTGAAAAGTATTTTTTCACGTTTCCTTCTGCATTTAATTTCGAACAGCAATAATAAAATTGCAAATTTTTTCGTATGCTTTTTTCCCTTAAATTTTAATTGCGGTGTTTTTGTAGTGAGTGTTCAACGTCTTTCTAAACAAGTATTTTTTTGTGTGTGGTTTTCACGTAAAGCAGTAATGTACTATTTTTAAATTACGAACCTTTAATGCGCGAAATTTTAAAAGAACCAGAAAGGTAACACAATGTCATTATTCATTTGTATACCATTGTTAAAAACCTATGAATTAATGAATATATAATTTTGCGGAGTGTGTAAATTGCGAACTAAGAGCCAAGACCCCTATGTGTAAATTGCGAACCAACTTTTCTGCGCGCATTCTGACGATAGTAGGGGAGGGGGTGGTTCCGGCGCATGCTTAGTTTTTAGGCGGTGGCAACACTTTGGGTCACGTTACCACGTGACATCGTCATGATTTGGAAGAGACGTCACAGGTAGGCGTGCTCCTTTCTTTCTACCGCGTTGTTCTCGTCAAAGCAACTTTTAATTCTGAGATTATTTTTATTTGTCCGCCAGTTTTTATTTTGATATAATCGAATACATTTATTTTCGAAAAAGCAACGAGTACATGTGGAACTGGGTGGATACGAACCCGAGCCGTTCATGTGGTAGTCAAATGCTCTGCCGATTCGGCTACCGAGACATGTTTTGGGGTAGTCAATGGGATTAAGAGACGTACTTCACCTAATGGGAGAAGACTGCCTGAGGAACGTCTTCAGATTGACTACAGGAAGGAGGGTGTGCCGCCCCGGTGGCGCAGTGGTCTAAGGCGCTGGCCTCTGATCATTCGTCCGTAAGGGGTCCGGGTTCGAATCCCGGTCAGGCATGGATGTTGTGTTTGTCTTACGGCGCTGGCTCTCTCCCTTCCTTGGAACCAGTGACCCTAAATTAGGGACGGGCGACTGCTTATAGCCCATTGAGTTGCTCACGGTGGTCGTTAAACCTCCAATAAAAAAAGGAGGATGTATGACTCACTCAAACAAGAACTGACATGGCTATGATGCAGGCGTGTTCCCACAACCATGGAGAAATACTGCAGTGTCATGTTATTGCTACTGGCCAGTCTCGCCTTCGGAAACAGTTACAGGGAAGTTTATTTTCTCTGTGAACAGGAGCTCATTTTTTTTTCATGGCGTATTATTCTTAATAATCCTAAACATAACACGTGTCATACAAAATTTTCAGAGACAAAGAGAAAATGGTGACTCATCCCAAAACACATGGCTCACAAAATGACAACGTGGTGAAACTAAAATGGCGAAACATGTATCAACGGGAACGAAATCTTTTCAAACAAAGCATTTCCTCATCTAAATTAAAATTGTAGGGAAGAAAAATATAAGAATTAAAAAAATAATGCAACGTCTATAAAAATTCCTAACACCTTACGGAAGTTCTAAAAATATAAGTTTAATAAAATAAATTAGAGAGAATAAATAGGACACAAAAAAATACGAGTAAAAAAATATTGGAAACGACAGAAAAATTTCCTTCAAAAAATTTGACAAAGTCTAATAAATCTCCCGAGAAAATGAAAAAAAATAATGCAACGTCTATAAAAATTCCGAACACCTCACGGAAGTTCTAAAAATATAAATTTAATAAAACAAATTCGAGGAAATGCTTCGATTGAAAAAACTTCCTTCAAAAATTTGTCAAAGTTCAATAAATCTCCGGAGAAAATAAAAAAAATAAAAAATGCAACGTCTATAAAAATTCCTAACACTTCATGTAAGTTCTGAAATATAAGTTTAATAAAACAAAACATATGGGAAAGACCCCAAAAATTTGTCAAAGTCCAATAAATCTCCCGAGAAAAGTTCCCCAAAACACCGCTAAGGGGCAGCACATCGTCCCAACACACTAGCGTCATCTGCCACGCCCTTCCCTCACTCGGTCGTTGCCATCCGTCAAAGGTCCATCGAAAGTTCCAAGAAGCACCGCTAGGGGGCAGCATATCAGTATCGGCCCTGCACACTAGCGCCATTTACCACACACCCCTGCTCCTTCTGCCGCAAGCCACGCCCCCATCCTTCTCCTAGAAGGATGTATCCTTGGGGCAGAATCCGTCATTTTATACTACTGCTGTCTCTCGCGGCCGTCTTACCACTGCGAAAACCGACTGAACTTATTTTTCCTCTGCCCTTTCACAGAGGCAGACGGAAATTGCTTCTTTTCGTTGTCAAGTGGCTTCGCCTTATTCCTTCTCTGTCAACAACTTAGCGTTGCCCTCTCTCCTTTCGTACAGAACGCAAATCGCCTCTGTGAGGCTGGAGTCATTACCGACTTTCGACCCCTCATAACCGTAATTTGAACATCGGCTAAAAGCTTTTTGACTTAAATCGCCTAAAAGCAGGCATATTTATGTTGGCCTGGATGTCACTGCATTGCCGAACTGAGTGGTCCTAGTGCATCTGGGTGGGCATTGAAAGGCGACCTTACGATTTCTTTGTTACCACCCAGCTAAAGCGAATTATCAGACTTCCCCAATTAAAGCGTGCTAATTTCTCCAATTAATTTTGTAATAGGCCAGATATTTAATTGAAACACTATCATAATTTAGCCACGCCTATCGAACCCGCCCCACTTTTATAATTTATTAATTTAGACCCAAATTTTCGTATCAATATATTTGATCTGCGAGAATACGCAAATAGATCACCTGAAGTGAAAAGTATTTTTTTTCACGTTTCCTTCTGCATTTAATTTCGAACAGCAATAATAAAATTGCAAATTTTTTCGTATGCTTTTTTCCCTTAAATTTTAATTGCGGTGTTTTTGTAGTGAGTGTTCAACGTCTTTCTAAACAAGTATTTTTTTGTGTGTGGTTTTCACGTAAAGCAGTAATGTACTATTTTTAAATTACGAACCTTTAATGCGCGAAATTTTAAAAGAACCAGAAAGGTAACACAATGTCATTATTCATTTGTATACCATTGTTAAAAACCTATGAATTAATGAATATATAATTTTGCGGAGTGTGTAAATTGCGAACTAAGAGCCAAGACCCCTATGTGTAAATTGCGAACCAACTTTTCTGCGCGCATTCTGACGATAGTAGGGGGAGGGGGTGGTTCCGGCGCATGCTTAGTTTTTAGGCGGTGGCAACACTTTGGGTCACGTTACCACGTGACATCGTCATGATTTGGAAGAGACGTCACAGGAAGGCGTGGTCCTTTCTTTCTACCGCGTTGTTCTCGTCAAAGCAACTTTTAATTCTGAGATTATTTTTATTTGTCCGCCAGTTTTTATTTTGATATAATCGAATACATTTATTTTCGAAAAAGCAACGAGTACATGTGGAACTGGGTGGATACGAACCCGAGCCGTTCATGTGGTAGTCAAATGCTCTGCCGATTCGGCTACCGAGACATGTTTTGGGGTAGTCAATGGGATTAAGAGACGTACTTCACCTAATGGGAGAAGACTGCCTGAGGAACGTCTTCAGATTGACTACAGGAAGGAGGGTGTGCCGCCCCGGTGGCGCAGTGGTCTAAGGCGCTGGCCTCTGATCATTCGTCCGTAAGGGGTCCGGGTTCGAATCCCGGTCAGGCATGGATGTTGTGTTTGTCTTACGGCGCTGGCTCTCTCCCTTCCTTGGAACCAGTGACCCTAAATTAGGGACGGGCGACTGCTTATAGCCCATTGAGTTGCTCACGGTGGTCGTTAAACCTCCAATAAAAAAAAGGAGGATGTATGACTCACTCAAACAAGAACTGACATGGCTATGATGCAGGCGTGTTCCCACAACCATGGAGAAATACTGCAGTGTCATGTTATTGCTACTGGCCAGTCTCGCCTTCGGAAACAGTTACAGGGAAGTTTATTTTCTCTGTGAACAGGAGCTCATTTTTTTTTCATGGCGTATTATTCTTAATAATCCTAAACATAACACGTGTCATACAAAATTTTCAGAGACAAAGAGAAAATGGTGACTCATCCCAAAACACATGGCTCACAAAATGACAACGTGGTGAAACTAAAATGGCGAAACATGTATCAACGGGAACGAAATCTTTTCAAACAAAGCATTTCCTCATCTAAATTAAAATTGTAGGGAAGAAAAATATAAGAATTAAAAAAATAATGCAACGTCTATAAAAATTCCTAACACCTTACGGAAGTTCTAAAAATGTAAGTTTAATAAAATAAATTAGAGAGAATAAATAGGACACAAAAAAATACGAGTAAAAAAATATTGGAAACGACAGAAAAATTTCCTTCAAAAATTTGACAAAGTCTAATAAATCTCCCGAGAAAATGAAAAAAAAATAATGCAACGTCTATAAAAATTCCGAACACCTCACGGAAGTTCTAAAAATATAAATTTAATAAAACAAATTCGAGGAAATGCTTCGATTGAAAAAACTTCCTTCAAAAATTTGTCAAAGTCCAATAAATCTCCGGAGAAAATAAAAAAAATAAAAAATGCAACGTCTATAAAAATTCCTAACACTTCATGTAAGTTCTGAAATATAAGTTTAATAAAACAAAACATATTGGAAAGACCCCAAAAATTTGTCAAAGTCCAATAAATCTCCCGAGAAAAGTTCCCAAAAACACCGCTAAGGGGCAGCACATCGTCCTAACACACTAGCGTAATCTGCCACGCCCTTCCCTCACTCGGTCGTTGCCATCCGTCAAAGGTCCATCGAAAGTTCCAAGAAGCACCGCTAGGGGGCAGCATATCAGTATCGGCCCTGCACACTAGCGCCATTTACCACACACCCCTGCTCCTTCTGCCGCAAGCCACGCCCCCATCCTTCTCCTAGAAGGATGTATCCTTGGGGCAGAATCCGTCATTTTATACTACTGCTGTCTCTCGCGGCCGTCTTACCACTGCGAAAACCGACTGAACTTATTTTTCCTCTGCCCTTTCACAGAGGCAGACGGAAATTGCTTCTTTTCGTTGTCAAGTGGCTTCGCCTTATTCCTTCTCTGTCAACAACTTAGCGTTGCCCTCTCTCCTTTCGTACAGAACGCAAATCGCCTCTGTGAGGCTGGAGTCATTACCGACTTTCGGCCCCTCATAACCGTAATTTGAACATCGGCTAAAAGCTTTTTGACTTAAATCGCCTAAAAGCAGGCATATTTATGTTGGCCTGGATGTCACTGCATTGCCGAACTGAGTGGTCCTAGTGCATCTGGGTGGGCATTGAAAGGCGACCTTACGATTTCTTTGTTACCACCCAGCTAAAGCGAATTATCAGACTTCCCCAATTAAAGCGTGCTAATTTCTCCAATTAATTTTGTAATAGGCCAGATATTTAATTGAAACACTATCATAATTTAGCCACGCCTATCGAACCCGCCCCACTTTTATAATTTATTAATTTAGACCCAAATTTTCGTATCAATATATTTGATCTGCGAGAATACGCAAATAGATCACCTGAAGTGAAAAGTATTTTTTCACGTTTCCTTCTGCATTTAATTTCGAACAGCAATAATAAAATTGCAAATTTTTTCGTATGCTTTTTTCCCTTAAATTTTAATTGCGGTGTTTTTGTAGTGAGTGTTCAACGTCTTTCTAAACAAGTATTTTTTTGTGTGTGGTTTTCACGTAAAGCAGTAATGTACTATTTTTAAATTACGAACCTTTAATGCGCGAAATTTTAAAAGAACCAGAAAGGTAACACAATGTCATTATTCATTTGTATACCATTGTTAAAAACCTATGAATTAATGAATATATAATTTTGCGGAGTGTGTAAATTGCGAACTAAGAGCCAAGACCCCTATGTGTAAATTGCGAACCAACTTTTCTGCGCGCATTCTGACGATAGTAGGGGGAGGGGGTGGTTCCGGCGCATGCTTAGTTTTTAGGCGGTGGCAACACTTTGGGTCACGTTACCACGTGACATCGTCATGATTTGGAAGAGACGTCACAGGTAGGCGTGCTCCTTTCTTTCTACCGCGTTGTTCTCGTCAAAGCAACTTTTAATTCTGAGATTATTTTTATTTGTCCGCCAGTTTTTATTTTGATATAATCGAATACATTTATTTTCGAAAAAGCAACGAGTACATGTGGAACTGGGTGGATACGAACCCGAGCCGTTCATGTGGTAGTCAAATGCTCTGCCGATTCGGCTACCGAGACATGTTTTGGGGTAGTCAATGGGATTAAGAGACGTACTTCACCTAATGGGAGAAGACTGCCTGAGGAACGTCTTCAGATTGACTACAGGAAGGAGGGTGTGCCGCCCCGGTGGCGCAGTGGTCTAAGGCGCTGGCCTCTGATCATTCGTCCGTAAGGGGTCCGGGTTCGAATCCCGGTCAGGCATGGATGTTGTGTTTGTCTTACGGCGCTGGCTCTCTCCCTTCCTTGGAACCAGTGACCCTAAATTAGGGACGGGCGACTGCTTATAGCCCATTGAGTTGCTCACGGTGGTCGTTAAACCTCCAATAAAAAAAGGAGGATGTATGACTCACTCAAACAAGAACTGACATGGCTATGATGCAGGCGTGTTCCCACAACCATGGAGAAATACTGCAGTGTCATGTTATTGCTACTGGCCAGTCTCGCCTTCGGAAACAGTTACAGGGAAGTTTATTTTCTCTGTGAACAGGAGCTCATTTTTTTTTCATGGCGTATTATTCTTAATAATCCTAAACATAACACGTGTCATACAAAATTTTCAGAGACAAAGAGAAAATGGTGACTCATCCCAAAACACATGGCTCACAAAATGACAACGTGGTGAAACTAAAATGGCGAAACATGTATCAACGGGAACGAAATCTTTTCAAACAAAGCATTTCCTCATCTAAATTAAAATTGTAGGGAAGAAAAATATAAGAATTAAAAAAATAATGCAACGTCTATAAAAATTCCTAACACCTTACGGAAGTTCTAAAAATATAAGTTTAATAAAATAAATTAGAGAGAATAAATAGGACACAAAAAAATACGAGTAAAAAAATATTGGAAACGACAGAAAAATTTCCTTCAAAAATTTGACAAAGTCTAATAAATCTCCCGAGAAAATGAAAAAAAATAATGCAACGTCTATAAAAATTCCGAACACCTCACGGAAGTTCTAAAAATATAAATTTAATAAAACAAATTCGAGGAAATGCTTCGATTGAAAAAACTTCCTTCAAAAATTTGTCAAAGTTCAATAAATCTCCGGAGAAAATAAAAAAAATAAAAAATGCAACGTCTATAAAAATTCCTAACACTTCATGTAAGTTCTGAAATATAAGTTTAATAAAACAAAACATATGGGAAAGACCCCAAAAATTTGTCAAAGTCCAATAAATCTCCCGAGAAAAGTTCCCCAAAACACCGCTAAGGGGCAGCACATCGTCCCAACACACTAGCGTCATCTGCCACGCCCTTCCCTCACTCGGTCGTTGCCATCCGTCAAAGGTCCATCGAAAGTTCCAAGAAGCACCGCTAGGGGGCAGCATATCAGTATCGGCCCTGCACACTAGCGCCATTTACCACACACCCCTGCTCCTTCTGCCGCAAGCCACGCCCCCATCCTTCTCCTAGAAGGATGTATCCTTGGGGCAGAATCCGTCATTTTATACTACTGCTGTCTCTCGCGGCCGTCTTACCACTGCGAAAACCGACTGAACTTATTTTTCCTCTGCCCTTTCACAGAGGCAGACGGAAATTGCTTCTTTTCGTTGTCAAGTGGCTTCGCCTTATTCCTTCTCTGTCAACAACTTAGCGTTGCCCTCTCTCCTTTCGTACAGAACGCAAATCGCCTCTGTGAGGCTGGAGTCATTACCGACTTTCGACCCCTCATAACCGTAATTTGAACATCGGCTAAAAGCTTTTTGACTTAAATCGCCTAAAAGCAGGCATATTTATGTTGGCCTGGATGTCACTGCATTGCCGAACTGAGTGGTCCTAGTGCATCTGGGTGGGCATTGAAAGGCGACCTTACGATTTCTTTGTTACCACCCAGCTAAAGCGAATTATCAGACTTCCCCAATTAAAGCGTGCTAATTTCTCCAATTAATTTTGTAATAGGCCAGATATTTAATTGAAACACTATCATAATTTAGCCACGCCTATCGAACCCGCCCCACTTTTATAATTTATTAATTTAGACCCAAATTTTCGTATCAATATATTTGATCTGCGAGAATACGCAAATAGATCACCTGAAGTGAAAAGTATTTTTTCACGTTTCCTTCTGCATTTAATTTCGAACAGCAATAATAAAATTGCAAATTTTTTCGTATGCTTTTTTCCCTTAAATTTTAATTGCGGTGTTTTTGTAGTGAGTGTTCAACGTCTTTCTAAACAAGTATTTTTTTGTGTGTGGTTTTCACGTAAAGCAGTAATGTACTATTTTTAAATTACGAACCTTTAATGCGCGAAATTTTAAAAGAACCAGAAAGGTAACACAATGTCATTATTCATTTGTATACCATTGTTAAAAACCTATGAATTAATGAATATATAATTTTGCGGAGTGTGTAAATTGCGAACTAAGAGCCAAGACCCCTATGTGTAAATTGCGAACCAACTTTTCTGCGCGCATTCTGACGATAGTAGGGGGAGGGGGTGGTTCCGGCGCATGCTTAGTTTTTAGGCGGTGGCAACACTTTGGGTCACGTTACCACGTGACATCGTCATGATTTGGAAGAGACGTCACAGGTAGGCGTGGTCCTTTCTTTCTACCGCGTTGTTCTCGTCAAAGCAACTTTTAATTCTGAGATTATTTTTATTTGTCCGCCAGTTTTTATTTTGATATAATCGAATACATTTATTTTCGAAAAAGCAACGAGTACATGTGGAACTGGGTGGATACGAACCCGAGCCGTTCATGTGGTAGTCAAATGCTCTGCCGATTCGGCTACCGAGACATGTTTTGGGGTAGTCAATGGGATTAAGAGACGTACTTCACCTAATGGGAGAAGACTGCCTGAGGAACGTCTTCAGATTGACTACAGGAAGGAGGGTGTGCCGCCCCGGTGGCGCAGTGGTCTAAGGCGCTGGCCTCTGATCATTCGTCCGTAAGGGGTCCGGGTTCGAATCCCGGTCAGGCATGGATGTTGTGTTTGTCTTACGGCGCTGGCTCTCTCCCTTCCTTGGAACCAGTGACCCTAAATTAGGGACGGGCGACTGCTTATAGCCCATTGAGTTGCTCACGGTGGTCGTTAAACCTCCAATAAAAAAAAAAGGAGGATGTATGACTCACTCAAACAAGAACTGACATGGCTATGATGCAGGCGTGTTCCCACAACCATGGAGAAATACTGCAGTGTCATGTTATTGCTACTGGCCAGTCTCGCCTTCGGAAACAGTTACAGGGAAGTTTATTTTCTCTGTGAACAGGAGCTCATTTTTTTTCATGGCGTATTATTCTTAATAATCCTAAACATAACACGTGTCATACAAAATTTTCAGAGACAAAGAGAAAATGGTGACTCATCCCAAAACACATGGCTCACAAAATGACAACGTGGTGAAACTAAAATGGCGAAACATGTATCAACGGGAACGAAATCTTTTCAAACAAAGCATTTCCTCATCTAAATTAAAATTGTAGGGAAGAAAAATATAAGAATTAAAAAAATAATGCAACGTCTATAAAAATTCCTAACACCTTACGGAAGTTCTAAAAATATAAGTTTAATAAAATAAATTAGAGAGAATAAATAGGACACAAAAAAATACGAGTAAAAAAATATTGGAAACGACAGAAAAATTTCCTTCAAAAATTTGACAAAGTCTAATAAATCTCCCGAGAAAATGAAAAAAATAATGCAACGTCTATAAAAATTCCGAACACCTCACGGAAGTTCTAAAAATATAAATTTAATAAAACAAATTCGAGAGAATAAATGCTTCGATTGAAAAAACTTCCTTCAAAAATTTGTCAAAGTTCAATAAATCTCCGGAGAAAATAAAAAAAATAAAAAATGCAACGTCTATAAAAATTCCTAACACTTCATGTAAGTTCTGAAATATAAGTTTAATAAAACAAAACATATGGGAAAGACCCCAAAAATTTGTCAAAGTCCAATAAATCTCCCGAGAAAAGTTCCCCAAAACACCGCTAAGGGGCAGCACATCGTCCCAACACACTAGCGTCATCTGCCACGCCCTTCCCTCACTCGGTCGTTGCCATCCGTCAAAGGTCCATCGAAAGTTCCAAGAAGCACCGCTAGGGGGCAGCATATCAGTATCGGCCCTGCACACTAGCGCCATTTACCACACACCCCTGCTCCTTCTGCCGCAAGCCACGCCCCCATCCTTCTCCTAGAAGGATGTATCCTTGGGGCAGAATCCGTCATTTTATACTACTGCTGTCTCTCGCGGCCGTCTTACCACTGCGAAAACCGACTGAACTTATTTTTCCTCTGCCCTTTCACAGAGGCAGACGGAAATTGCTTCTTTTCGTTGTCAAGTGGCTTCGCCTTATTCCTTCTCTGTCAACAACTTAGCGTTGCCCTCTCTCCTTTCGTACAGAACGCAAATCGCCTCTGTGAGGCTGGAGTCATTACCGACTTTCGACCCCTCATAACCGTAATTTGAACATCGGCTAAAAGCTTTTTGACTTAAATCGCCTAAAAGCAGGCATATTTATGTTGGCCTGGATGTCACTGCATTGCCGAACTGAGTGGTCCTAGTGCATCTGGGTGGGCATTGAAAGGCGACCTTACGATTTCTTTGTTACCACCCAGCTAAAGCGAATTATCAGACTTCCCCAATTAAAGCGTGCTAATTTCTCCAATTAATTTTGTAATAGGCCAGATATTTAATTGAAACACTATCATAATTTAGCCACGCCTATCGAACCCGCCCCACTTTTATAATTTATTAATTTAGACCCAAATTTTCGTATCAATATATTTGATCTGCGAGAATACGCAAATAGATCACCTGAAGTGAAAAGTATTTTTTCACGTTTCCTTCTGCATTTAATTTCGAACAGCAATAATAAAATTGCAAATTTTTTCGTATGCTTTTTTCCCTTAAATTTTAATTGCGGTGTTTTTGTAGTGAGTGTTCAACGTCTTTCTAAACAAGTATTTTTTTGTGTGTGGTTTTCACGTAAAGCAGTAATGTACTATTTTTAAATTACGAACATTTAATGCGCGAAATTTTAAAAGAACCAGAAAGGTAACACAATGTCATTATTCATTTGTATACCATTGTTAAAAACCTATGAATTAATGAATATATAATTTTGCGGAGTGTGTAAATTGCGAACTAAGAGCCAAGACCCCTATGTGTAAATTGCGAACCAACTTTTCTGCGCGCATTCTGACGATAGTAGGGGGAGGGGGTGGTTCCGGCGCATGCTTAGTTTTTAGGCGGTGGCAACACTTTGGGTCACGTTACCACGTGACATCGTCATGATTTGGAAGAGACGTCACAGGTAGGCGTGGTCCTTTCTTTCTACCGCGTTGTTCTCGTCAAAGCAACTTTTAATTCTGAGATTATTTTTATTTGTCCGCCAGTTTTTATTTTGATATAATCGAATACATTTATTTTCGAAAAAGCAACGAGTACATGTGGAACTGGGTGGATACGAACCCGAGCCGTTCATGTGGTAGTCAAATGCTCTGCCGATTCGGCTACCGAGACATGTTTTGGGGTAGTCAATGGGATTAAGAGACGTACTTCACCTAATGGGAGAAGACTGCCTGAGGAACGTCTTCAGATTGACTACAGGAAGGAGGGTGTGCCGCCCCGGTGGCGCAGTGGTCTAAGGCGCTGGCCTCTGATCATTCGTCCGTAAGGGGTCCGGGTTCGAATCCCGGTCAGGCATGGATGTTGTGTTTGTCTTACGGCGCTGGCTCTCTCCCTTCCTTGGAACCAGTGACCCTAAATTAGGGACGGGCGACTGCTTATAGCCCATTGAGTTGCTCACGGTGGTCGTTAAACCTCCAATAAAAAAAGGAGGATGTATGACTCACTCAAACAAGAACTGACATGGCTATGATGCAGGCGTGTTCCCACAACCATGGAGAAATACTGCAGTGTCATGTTATTGCTACTGGCCAGTCTCGCCTTCGGAAACAGTTACAGGGAAGTTTATTTTCTCTGTGAACAGGAGCTCATTTTTTTTCATGGCGTATTATTCTTAATAATCCTAAACATAACACGTGTCATACAAAATTTTCAGAGACAAAGAGAAAATGGTGACTCATCCCAAAACACATGGCTCACAAAATGACAACGTGGTGAAACTAAAATGGCGAAACATGTATCAACGGGAACGAAATCTTTTCAAACAAAGCATTTCCTCATCTAAATTAAAATTGTAGGGAAGAAAAATATAAGAATTAAAAAAATAATGCAACGTCTATAAAAATTCCTAACACCTTACGGAAGTTCTAAAAATATAAGTTTAATAAAATAAATTAGAGAGAATAAATAGGACACAAAAAAATACGAGTAAAAAAATATTGGAAACGACAGAAAAATTTCCTTCAAAAATTTGACAAAGTCTAATAAATCTCCCGAGAAAATGAAAAAAATAATGCAACGTCTATAAAAATTCCGAACACCTCACGGAAGTTCTAAAAATATAAATTTAATAAAACAAATTAGAGAGAATAAATAGGGCATAAAATACGAGTAAAAATATTGGAAACGATAAAAAAAACTTCCTTCAAAAATTTGTCAAAGTTCAATAAATCTCCGGAGAAAATAAAAAAAATAAAAAATGCAACGTCTATAAAAATTCCTAACACTTCATGTAAGTTCTGAAATATAAGTTTAATAAAACAAAACATATGGGAAAGACCCCAAAAATTTGTCAAAGTCCAATAAATCTCCCGAGAAAAGTTCCCCAAAACACTGCTAAGGGGCAGCACATCGTCCCAACACACTAGCGTCATCTGCCACGCCCTTCCCTCACTCGGTCGTTGCCATCCGTCAAAGGTCCATCGAAAGTTCCAAGAAGCACCGCTAGGCAGCATATCAGTATCGGCCCTGCACACTAGCGCCATTTACCACACACCCCTGCTCCTTCTGCCGCAAGCCACGCCCCCATCCTTCTCCTAGAAGGATGTATCCTTGGGGCAGAATCCGTCATTTTATACTACTGCTGTCTCTCGCGGCCGTCTTACCACTGCGAAAACCGACTGAACTTATTTTTCCTCTGCCCTTTCACAGAGGCAGACGGAAATTGCTTCTTTTCGTTGTTAAGTGGCTTCGCCTTATTCCTTCTCTGTCAACAACTTAGCGTTGCCCTCTCTCCTTTCGTACAGAACGCAAATCGCCTCTGTGAGGCTGGAGTCATTACCGACTTTCGACCCCTCATAACCGTAATTTGAACATCGGCTAAAAGCTTTTTGACTTAAATCGCCTAAAAGCAGGCATATTTATGTTGGCCTGGATGTCACTGCATTGCCGAACTGAGTGGTCCTAGTGCATCTGGGTGGGCATTGAAAGGCGACCTTACGATTTCTTTGTTACCACCCAGCTAAAGCGAATTATCAGACTTCCCCAATTAAAGCGTGCTAATTTCTCCAATTAATTTTGTAATAGGCCAGATATTTAATTGAAACACTATCATAATTTAGCCACGCCTATCGAACCCGCCCCACTTTTATAATTTATTAATTTAGACCCAAATTTTCGTATCAATATATTTGATCTGCGAGAATACGCAAATAGATCACCTGAAGTGAAAAGTATTTTTTTTCACGTTTCCTTCTGCATTTAATTTCGAACAGCAATAATAAAATTGCAAATTTTTTCGTATGCTTTTTTCCCTTAAATTTTAATTGCGGTGTTTTTGTAGTGAGTGTTCAACGTCTTTCTAAACAAGTATTTTTTTGTGTGTGGTTTTCACGTAAAGCAGTAATGTACTATTTTTAAATTACGAACCTTTAATGCGCGAAATTTTAAAAGAACCAGAAAGGTAACACAATGTCATTATTCATTTGTATACCATTGTTAAAAACCTATGAATTAATGAATATATAATTTTGCGGAGTGTGTAAATTGCGAACTAAGAGCCAAGACCCCTATGTGTAAATTGCGAACCAACTTTTCTGCGCGCATTCTGACGATAGTAGGGGGAGGGGGTGGTTCCGGCGCATGCTTAGTTTTTAGGCGGTGGCAACACTTTGGGTCACGTTACCACGTGACATCGTCATGATTTGGAAGAGACGTCACAGGTAGGCGTGGTCCTTTCTTTCTACCGCGTTGTTCTCGTCAAAGCAACTTTTAATTCTGAGATTATTTTTATTTGTCCGCCAGTTTTTATTTTGATATAATCGAATACATTTATTTTCGAAAAAGCAACGAGTACATGTGGAACTGGGTGGATACGAACCCGAGCCGTTCATGTGGTAGTCAAATGCTCTGCCGATTCGGCTACCGAGACATGTTTTGGGGTAGTCAATGGGATTAAGAGACGTACTTCACCTAATGGGAGAAGACTGCCTGAGGAACGTCTTCAGATTGACTACAGGAAGGAGGGTGTGCCGCCCCGGTGGCGCAGTGGTCTAAGGCGCTGGCCTCTGATCATTCGTCCGTAAGGGGTCCGGGTTCGAATCCCGGTCAGGCATGGATGTTGTGTTTGTCTTACGGCGCTGGCTCTCTCCCTTCCTTGGAACCAGTGACCCTAAATTAGGGACGGGCGACTGCTTATAGCCCATTGAGTTGCTCACGGTGGTCGTTAAACCTCCAATAAAAAAAAGGAGGATGTATGACTCACTCAAACAAGAACTGACATGGCTATGATGCAGGCGTGTTCCCACAACCATGGAGAAATACTGCAGTGTCACGTTATTGCTACTGGCCAGTCTCGCCTTCGGAAACAGTTACAGGGAAGTTTATTTTCTCTGTGAACAGGAGCTCATTTTTTTTTCATGGCGTATTATTCTTAATAATCCTAAACATACTTTTTTCTTCACGAATTTAATCTGGATCATTTATTTTCTTGCGAAATGAAGGACTTTTCTTTTAATGTTTTAGAATGTTTTTTTCTTAGGGGTTTTGCATAATTTAATTTTTCAATCGGAGGACCTATGAATTTTTTTTCATAACTTTTTTCTATGCAACATGTTGTTTTTAGTAATTGAGATCTTCTTTCGATCATGTACACGCTCGTTCATATATTTTTCTTGTAAACTGAAGAACTTTATTTTCTTCACGTTTTTAACGTTATCATTTTGTGTGGAAGTTTATTATAATTCGTTTTTCTATAGGAAAACTTAGTACTTTCTTCTTCATGAATATTCTATGCAACATGTTGTTTTCAGTAATTGAGATTTTTCTACCATATGTTTTGTTAATGTTTTTATCCGGCAAAATGAAGAACTTGGTTTATTTTCTTCAAGTCTCCAAAGTTATTTTTTTCTCTTTATGGATTTATTATACTTTATTTTTTAAAGGAATTCTTAATATTTTTTTATTCGTTATTTATTCTGCCCAACGTGTTGTTTTTAAGAATCCATATTATCTGTATCACATTTATGTTCGTTCATGTCTTTTTCTCCTACGAAATTTTGGGGGAATTATTTTTTCTTTCACGTTGAAACAATTTTTCCATAGAGTTTATTATATTTTACTCTTTCTATAGAGGGACAAAATTTATTTTTTCGTTCGTAATTTTCAAAACGTTACGTTAAGCTTTGAGAATTTAGGATTTTTCGATCTGTTACTATCGTGTTTGAAAAAACAAACCCAAAAAAAAAACAGTTCGGTCATGTCTTTTCTTGTGAAATAAAGGACTTTTTTTTATCATGTTTTAAAATTATTTTTCTGTAGGATTTTATTATGTCATTTTTTCACGATTATTCTATGCAACGTGTTTAAAAATATTCCGATATTTGTATAATCATGTTTATGCTCGTTCACGCTTTTTATCTTGTAGCATAAAGAACTTTACTTTTTTCGCGTCTTCAACATTAATCTTTGTGGAGGCTTATTGAAAAATTTTCTGTAAGAATATCTACATTTTTCATCAGTATTCCTTGAAACAGGCTGATTTCAGTACTGAGATTGGGGGGGTCATGTTTATGTTATTTCATGTATTTATCTTGTGAAATGAAGAACTTGATTTATTTTTTGTGTGTTATCAAAATTATTTTCTGTCCAGGAGGGTTTATTGTTGTTTATTTATTTTTTCTATATCAGGACTTGAATTTTTTTTCTTTGTAATTTATTTTGTGTAACATGTTGTTTTCAGAAATTAATGTATATTTTTCGATCTGTTTATATCGAAAAAAGTACTTCATATTTCAACATTGATTTTCGTAGGGGTTTGTTAAATCTTTTCGCCATGATTAGTTCTGTGCAACGTATTTTCTTTTCGTTTTCGATTTACTTCAATCGTTTTGAAACTCGTTCTTGCTTTTCTCTATAAAATGAAAAACTTTATCTTTACGTTTGAACATTAATTTTTTTTGCAGAGGTTTATTTTAATTTATTTTACAGGAGGACTTATTAAATCTTTTCTTCAGGAGTTATCCCGCGCAACATGCTATTTTCAGAAATTTAGAGGTTTTATTATCGTTTCTTTTTCATGTGAAACAAAGTACTTCAGGGTTCGTCTTTTTCGGTAGGAATTACTACATTTTATTTTTATAAGAGAACTTATTAAAAATTTTTTTCATGATTATTCAAAACTTAACGTCAGGTTTGAGGACTAGATTTTTCGATCTGTATCGAAAATTTGTCAGCTAGTTTATGTTTTTTTTTGCTAATACACTACTGACCACCCAAAATGTAAACCAAGAAGGACACGAGATAGCAAAGTCAGATTTACTGGACACATAACAACAGATACAAAGATGAAACGATTGAGTTTACAGGCCCGTGCGACTTGCGGAACACCCAGACATCAATAGTTCGTGTGGCCCCCATGGCTGGCAATAACAGCCGATACACGCCGCGGAATCGAACGAAAGAGGCTTTGGATGTGGGCTTAGGGTATGTCGGTCCAGGCTGCTTCAACACGTTGCCACAGTTCCTCAGGCGTAGCCGCGGGTGGTGCTTGCCGGGCCACTCGGTTGCCGATCAGCAACCAGACGTGTTCGATGGGCGACATATCGGGATAACAGGCGGGCCACGTCAGCAGTGACACCTGGAGGGCCGTGAAGAATTGTTGCACGATGCGTGCACGTGCGGGTACGTTGTTCTGTTGAAACGTGGCCGCTGGCAGGTCCTGCAGATAAGGGAAGAGTACAGGCTCCAAACCGTCGGTGATGCCCGGCGATGCGCACCAGAGGGGTGCGGGTGTCATATCCAATTGCGCTCCAAACCATAACGCCAGGCGACGGACCGGTATGGCGATGCATAATGCAGGCCTCATGCAGTCCTCGCTGCAGTGCCGTCACACGCGGATCCGACCATCGTGGTGTTGCAGGCAGAAGCGGTTTTCGTCGGAGAAGACAATGTCGTGCCATTCCGCAGTACAGGTGCGGCGTTCAACGGCCAACTGCCGCCGCACTCGCCGGTGGTGTAACGTCAATGGTAATCGGAGCAGCACCGTGCGACAAGTCCCCGCTCCTGTAGACGACGTCGAATGGTACGTGCTGACACAGGTTGTTGCGCAATACACCCTAATTCCTGCGCTAACGTTCGTGATGTGGCGGTGCGAGCAGTCAATGACCGCCGCACAACATGCCGGTCGTCTTGTTGGGTGCTGTGCCGCGGCCGCGGCAATCACTCACGTCGGTCCGTCCGTCCCTTCTGCACCCACCGAAACCATACTCGCCTCACTGTGGCTGAATGTCGCCCCACACGGGCGACGATGTCTCGGTACGATAAACCGCTGTCGCGATAAGCCACTATTCGTCCTCTGTCGAACTCCGAACCGTGCTGGAATAACTGCCGTATTCTGCGACGAGGCATCAGGAAGCTTCTCACACACAGGTCCGGCAGCAGAACACACTTCCACTACTTGCACCCCATCTTCTGTGCAATCTTCTTACAGTGCTTCTCGGTGGCGTGCTGGGCGCACATGATTTGCATATGCCATGCAATGCTAGTCGTTTGCATGTCCTCTTGCAGGCGACGCATGCTGCGAATTTCAGGCCAATCGGATGCTTCCTTCTTGGTGTTGCATTTTGGGTGGCCAGCAGTGTAGAAATAATTTTTTCTTCCGTTCCAGCATTATTTTAGGCAGAGGCTTCGTATAAAAATTTAGTATTGTTTTCCATAGCCAATGTATTTAACTTCAACACATTCTGACATATGTAAGAGAATTTTTTATAATTTATACGACTTTATGAACATTATTACTCCTTTTTCTGTGCTTTGTGTCTTTGGTGAAACGCAGGATGAAATATATCTAGATATTTATGTGTAAGATAGAATATATTTCTTTCTTCATTACTGCATTCATTCTACAGAGAGTAAAAAAAAATATAAATCATATTTAAGCCATACAAAATAAATCATACCAGATAGAATGCAAATATTTTTTCATCATTAATTCATCCGAAGGAGTGTAAAAGATAAATAAATCATACTTTTCCTCAATGCTTTGCAAAATGTAATACAAATAACTACAATTCTGCAGATATCAGTTTAAAATATTTGACATGTAGAGGAAGAAAATTGTTTCATGATTTCTACCAAGATTTGTAGAATGGTGGTGGAACACGGATCAAACCGCTATACATATGCTTAAGTACTGATTAGGAAATAGGAAACTGAATGAGAATTTTCCTGAAAACGATCAATTTTTGGAATAGGAACATCCTTTCACGGAATGTGCGGTAAAACTTCAATATGGATCATCGCTCGCTTTTTAAGAAATCACACAATAGGAAGCATTATGAAAGAGCGTTTTATATTAGATTCCTTAGTCTTCGGCATTAAACACATTGAATTCTGAGTGAACTCAGTTGATAAGAGTGTGAGAGTCAGAGCGAAGAAATTATAACAACGCAATCATTGCAAAGGAATATATAAATTACCAACAGATTAAGAAACACTTAATAAGAAACTACATAAAGCAGGAAAGAAAAACCCCTAAAAGAAATTTAAAAGCAAAAATATCATCTTCACGACCATAAAGTATATTCGAAGACATGTTGTCAAAAAGATGTCCGATGGTTTAGTGAGAACGGCTTCCTTGAAAGCAAAAAGTCTGGAAAATGCAAAGGAAATTCTCTCATTAGTAAGAAGACAGAATGAAAATAAAGAATAATATAATTTCTCAAACATACAAATACGTTTAAATAGAAGTCAGCATTCTGGTTGTTTGAGTTTTTTCAGCATACAGAGGGAAAAAGGAATTATAAAAATTAATATACGTACGGAAAATAGATCTCAGCAATGGAACAAGATTGGGTGATATTAACATATTCATTTTAGTAAAGTTGTGAAAGATCTTTAGTTCTCCAAAGATACAACGCGAGAAAAAATGCTGTTGGGTAAAAGTTTGCTGAATAAGTTAGATGATTTTTTTATGTATTTCGCTGGAAAAATGCAAAGAAGCTTATCATAACGCATTTTTTATTAAGAAACAAAAATACAAATAAACGAAAACGTTGACAATAAAATAAAGTTTTGTAACGCAAAAGATGAAGACATGAAAAATAAAAAAATAAATGAATAAGAACAAATATTGGTGATCAAGCGAAGCTGGATGATATAAACACAATCCTGTTAATGAAACTGTGGAAGATCCTCAAAATACACGGTGAAAGAAAAACAATACATCTGAAAAACAAATAAAATCAGTAAAGATGTCACGTGAGGCGCAAAAATTATGGCTCAGAAGCAGTGAAATTTCTGAACAACTGAGCATAGTTAGAGATAAAACATTTACAGTACTTACAAAAGCTTCATATTTTGTGTCACTTGAACGAAAATGGCAGTCCTCCTGTGCTTGTCTTTAATCTTTCGAGAGAATTAGCATATACCGCACTACGTATGAGCTTCGTTTATCAATTAGTGTGAAATGGACAAAATTCTTGATTTTATCTTTACTTCCAAGTTTGCACGCTTTTAATTTTCTTAGAAACAACACAGACATTTACAGTCCACAATAAATTTAATTCGCACAAATTACATTTGTTTCGGATAAGTTCGTTTTTTTTACATCAAAAACGGGTGATAAAAAATTCCAAGTTGAAAACATTGCTGATTGTTAAGATTCAATGGATTTTCTAAGCGAAGATTTGCTGTGTGTGAATGAGAAAGATTTATAGCTCCTGGAGAAAGTGATTTTCCTGAAGACGGTAGAAAACAGTCTTTATTTACCTTATGAGATTGAAGATGAACTTGTCTCAACTGAAAATTCTTGGTCAGTCAAGGAAGGATTCGGTGACAATAAATTGATTCAATCAGGGCCAAGAAGAGTTCAACACAATGACAGAGTATATCTCAAACGCTTTCTCCTTTGTAAAGCTACCTGTAGTTTTCGTGAAACTTATGTTTTCTAACAATCGTGCTTGAAATTTGTGATGCCTTTTTTTTAAGTTTATTTGTCGCAAATTTCCTTTGTTCTTTTTGGTAAACGTTTTTCCTTTGAAGGTTTTCATTTTTGTAAACTTTACTGTTTTAAAACATTTTTCCGAAACGTTTTCTCTTTAACTTTTTAATGGCCATTTTACTGTTTTTTTAAATAATTTTTTCCGCAATGTCCTTCCTAAAACAGCATTGTAAATCTTTTCTACATTTTCACTTTGAGACTTATTTTCGTAATGTTTTTTCTTAAAACTTTTGGTAAACACGTTTCTTTCTAAACGTTACTCTTTGTAAATTATTCTTTCGTATTGCTTTTCTAAATTTTGTTTTTTTGCTAAAACTTTTTTCGAAATCTCTTAAGTAGAGGAAAAGGGGGAATTCTAGCGCAGGGGCAGCCCTCCATAGACTTAACATTGGCTGCCCACGAGGCTGTCCCCGAGTCAGAATTTTTGTCACGCGATCGTCCCCATGATGTGCTGCCCCCTAGCGGTGCTTCTTGGAACTTTCAATGGAACTTTGTTTTTGAGGGATGGCAACCACCGACAGGGAAAGGGGGTGGATATAGGGGGATGTCAACTCGATGTGCTGCCCCCGAGTCAGAATTTTTGTCACGTGATCGTCCCCATGATGTGAAGCCCCCTAGCGGTGCTTCTTGGAACTTTCAATGGAACTTTGTTTTTGAGGGATGGCAACGACCGAGAGGGAAAGGGGTGGATATAGGGGGATGTCAACTCGATGTGCTGCCCCTTAGCGGTGCTTCTTGGAACTTTCAATGGATCTTTGTTTTTGAGGGATGGCAACGACCGAGTGGGAAAGGGGGCGGATATAGGGGATGTCAACTCGATGTGCTGCCCCCTAGCGGTGCTTCTTGGAACTTTCGATGGATCTTTGATTTTTAGGGATGGCAACGACCGAGTGGAAAAAGGGGTGTCAACTCGATGTGCTGCCCCTGACGGTGCTTCTTGGAACTTTCGATGGATCTTTGATTTTGAGGGATGGCAACAACCGAGTGGGGTCCGTTGGGATTTTTTGTATTTATTCCAGTGGTTTTCAAGCGGGATTTTCCCTCTCTTCGATGTTATTTTTCCCCGGAGGAAATTTTTACGTAACGATGCTGGGGAATTTTCTTTCCAATGGAATAAAAATGCTCTGATGGTCTTAGCGAGGTTCTAACTCACGATGATTTGGTTTCAAAATTTGGTCAGGTGGTCTCGTGTACTACGTATTCACTCTATTTTTTTAATTACTTTTACGTTATTTCATCATGTATTTTTTATATTTTTTGTATGTTTTGAGGGAGTTTTTTCGTGTAGATATAATGAATTTTCTTGGGAACTTTTCTTTTTCCTACATTTAATTTTATTTCAGACCATGAGACGAGGAAATGCTTCTTTAGAAACGATTTCGTTCCTGTTCGCAGTAACTATTGCACTTTGACAAAATTTTTGGGAAATCAAACGGAAATGAAGACATGTTAATTCTGAGTCTTTCGCCTTAGCAATATTATTTTCTGGTAATTTTTTCGTGTGTTCAAGAACTCTACAGATCTTTCACAGTTAAAATTCTGATGAAACAATATTTTCTTACTTTATTTCGCATATCATTATAGCTTCCCAATTTCGCTATTTTACTTCATCTTTTTTTGAAATTTCGTAAAACTTTTCAGTATGTCAGTAATTTTTTTCTTTCTTGGTCAAACTTGTGACTCCTTTTATTTAGACTTTTTTTTCGCTTCATTTCAACAAAACGATTATTTTAGATGTAGCAAATCATCAGATTTTTGTTTCCTTATACAGCATATTTTCAAACTTGCTGAAAAATATCCCTAAAAGCTTGCATGTAGTCAAATATGCATTTTTTTATTCTTTCCTAGTTTGCTATACTTTTCGTTGACTGTCCCAACAAGAAAGCATTCATTGTCAAGACATACAATCTAAAACCTTTTTTCTTACGATAAAATTTGTATTCTTTGAGCTGTATATTTTTCTGTCTCGTCCGAAAAAACATTCATTCTAGAGGTAAAGCTAGTGATTCTGTTCTCCCCATAAACATTTTTTTTAACGTTTTACTAACTCACCAGAAAAGCAGTTATTCCCCACCCCCATAGTGAAAATAAAGAAATTCTTACTTCTTTTCCATACATATCGACTCAATCTATTTCATTTCGAAATGCTGGTCATGATATTTCAACTAAAATTTCATACTTTCACCAAAAATCATATTCTTAAACAAGCTATTTTTTTGTTACTTTATTTCATGTATAACTAAATTTTTATTGTTTCCTCGCCTCAACAAACTCAGTAAAAATCCCTAATCTCATTCCTTTCCCTCATTTA
Source organism: Macrothele yani (assembly GCA_039090855.1). Taxonomy (NCBI): domain Eukaryota; kingdom Metazoa; phylum Arthropoda; class Arachnida; order Araneae; family Macrothelidae; genus Macrothele; species Macrothele yani. The sequence continues at coordinate 107,275,435 of CM077029.1, read as the reverse complement.
GTTCGCTTTAAATTGAGATGTTTCAAAACTGCGCGTATATTTCTTTCACTAAATGTCCAGTTCTCCCGTATCTGTCCCATCATTTTTAACTTCTGTGCCTGCTGCATTTTTTCTTTGGACTTTTAGTTTCATTGACCTTTTCTTTCGTTTCAATTAGGTTTTCATTATCGTATTTTTTTCATTGTCTCAGCAGAAAAAGCTTTCATTCTGAAGACCTAGCGACTAAGTCCGTACTTCCTCTAAACATTTTTATTTTACGTTTTACTAATTCGTAAGAAAAGCAGGTGTTTCCAAACTCTCATAGTGAAAATATCGTATTCCTCTTATTCTACTTATTATATTTTCCCTTCTATTCAGTGTTGTATGATTCTTAAAACTTTGGTTTATTTTTATGAAACTTTTTTTTCTGATTCAACCTATCAATCTTTTCCTATCGATTTAATTGCTCATATTTTTCCATTCGACTTTACTTTTGAACACAAATGTATCTAAAATCTTCAGATGTATTCTAGTCTCTAAGGCCGATTCTTCCCTATTTCAAATAAAGTCATTGTAGGATTTTAGTGTAAATGCCCCTCTAAATCTATAGAACTTCCTTTTCATAGTTAGATACTAATTCCTCGAGGTTTAAATTAAAACATGAAAGAAGAGTGTGGTTTACGCCCTCTTCAGTGAAAGAAGAGTGTTTTTACGCTCTCTCCAGTGAACGAAGAGTGTTTTTACGCTTTGTGGAAAACCTCATATGACATGAAACACTTTGCTTGGTAGATTAAACTAAATTCTGGTTTTGAACTTTGAACGCAAACTCAAGCTTGCAAAAGCATAGTTTTCTGAGCGAACTTAAACTGTCTAAGATGATAAAAATCTAAAACTGGTGACTCAATGGGACAGAGCGTTTGAACTTTGCCGTTCATTTAAGATTTAAGAGATCCGTAGTGAACCACTACAAGGGAAATAAGCAGACCCTGATTTAGTCCACTGTTTCCAAGGAAGGTAGAAATTTAGTGTCGTAATTCAAAAGCTCATAACTCAAGCCTCCCCAGGATTCAATTTCGGACGGACGATTAGTCAGATGTCAATGCTTAGACATTGAAAAATTACTTCAGACAAATATTTTCTTACTTAAAAGTGCTTCAAGTCAGAATTTGTATTACTTAAGATTTCCCTTAGTCAATATTTTTCTATCTTAAAAACTTCTAAATGGTTGATTTTGAAAAAAATAATAAGAAAATAACGAGTTCTCCCAAAAACGTAAAATTTGCCCAGAATTGTATGAGGAACCAAAAAAATTGACGAAGCTTGAAAGTTAAGTCTTTCAACCCATTTCTTTCTCTTCATGTTTCATTCCATAAACATTCTTCAAATTCCTATATATCCAAGAATTTTGTTGAATGTCTAAGTTCGACTCCGCCAGAAATTTTCTGAAAATGATAGTTTCTCTTTTAAAAAAAAAATTCCAAAATAAGAATCCCTTCAATGAAACAAGAAATTCCTATTCAAAGCATTCCATCCCTCTTTCAACTTCAAATACTCTCTTTGTAAATCTAAGGAGCTGTTTTTGTTTTTGGGGTTTTCTTTAATATTCATATATTTTTCCCTCTAACTTTAGAAGATGTTTTCCCAAAATGTATGTACATATTACGATAGGTAAAACATCATACAGCTGCTTGATGTTCAATTCATTTCACGCTGTCTTAAGGACATTCTTTCATTTTCTCATAACACACAGACATGTTATTTTTCTTCCCATTCACTTCAAAGACTTGAGATCAACTTAATGGAGTCCTTTGAGAAAAACGTTCATAGAAAAGCATAAATGTACTGAAAATGTCAGTTTTCTTAAAGAAATCATAAGAATAAGAATTTTTTTTTACTGAAACAAGTTTCCATTGTTCAAAGCATTAAGTGGCTCTTTTCGCATCAAATTCTGCATTTCCTCATGTAAACTTTATTCTTTTTCTACTTCATATCGTCTTTCGTTTCTTGATTTTCCCTATGTAACTTAGACATGAGATCAACTTAATGAGATCAACTTTTCCTAATCTATTTTTCATAAAGCATCATTCTTTTGAGTTGATTTTTCTCTCTCTCTCTTTTTTAAATGCATTCCTAAGTTCATATTGAAAAAGGGTTTATTTAAATTTTAATTGAAAGATGTTTGCAAAGAGCGTTTTAGGAAAAGTTGAAAACAGGTAAGGTTCGTTTCGGAAAAGTTGAAAACAGATAATGTTCGTTTCGGAAAAGTAGATTCTCTTATAGGGTTAAAATGGAACACTTCATATTTCCTTAGGGGCGGTTTTGATGAAACACGTTTCAGTAAAAACAGTGAAATTCCCATTGAATAACATGGGGAACTATGAAATTTAAGAAGCACGTTTTCGTTTAAGGAAAATATTTTAAAAGGTCTATTTTCGATTCAGTGGAAAACGAATCAGGTAGAAAACAGAATGCAGTAGAAACAGTCACAGCAAGTTCCTGAAAGTTGAAAATAGATGAGGTTGAAAATGGATGTACTAAAAATGTCTTAGGAAAGAAATTTTTATGAAACACAGATTGTTTAGTTTTCCCAGGCTAGGGGATCTTCAGTGAGAGCGCTTCATCTTTTCAACTCAAAGAATAAAGCGAGTCAGTTTGAAACATTTCAAACTCCTCGAAAATAAGCCGTGTACTCTGGTTTCGACTCAATACAGTAAAGCATTGCTCTCAGACCAGTCGGAATTCCGCCCAGATTGGTTGCCTAATGGAAAACCTCAGGCCCATCTCCAATAACAATACCCAAATATTCTTAAGAAAAGTCTAGCAAAAAAGCATTAGTTCCCCATTAAATCAATGGCATTCATCCTGTTACTGTTTTACTTACACATTTCAAAAAAGAAGTTTACATTCTCACTTTTACTTTAAAATTCTTGAAAAGCTTAATATTTTGACTCACTTCCATAAAAAAAAATAATTTCCCTTAAAATTTAATTTAAAAAAATAATAATTACTCTTAAAATTTATGCCTTAAAACTAAAAAATATTTACGCTTAATATTTCAATAAATAATAAATATTCACAAACTCACCTTCTACCTTGCCAATAAAAAAAACTACATTCATTTCTGAATTTACATAATCGAAATCATTATTTCTCCAAGTAGTTCTTTTCCCATGATTGTAGAGAGGAACTCTTCTGAAATCTTCCCTTTTCCACATGTGTTCAACACAGACTGTTTAGTTTTTCTAGGCTAGGGGTCTTCAGTGAGAGCGCTTCTTCTTTTCAACTCAAAGAATAAAGCGAGTCAGTTTGAAACATTTCAAACCACGAAATTAAGCAGTGTACTCTGGTTTCGACTCAATACTGTAAAGCATTGCTCTCAGAGCAGTCGGAATTCCGCCTCGATTGGTTGCCTAATGGAAAACATCAGACCACTTTCCAATAAAAATTCCCAAATATCCTTAAGAAAAATCTAGCAAAAAAGCACTAGTTTACCATTAAAACAATTGGATTCATTCTGTTACTGTTTTAAACATTTCAAAAAAGTTTACATTCTCACTTTTACTTTAAAAATCTTGAAAGCTCAAATTTTGAGCCACTTCAAAAAAAAATTCACTTAAAATTTAAATTTAAAAAAATAATAATTACTTTTTAAATTTATGTCTTAAAACTAAAAAATATTTACGCTTAATATTTCAATAAATAATAAATATTCACAAACTCACCTTCTACCTTGCCCATTTAAAAAAAAAAAATTCTGAATTTATATAATCGAAATCATTACATCTCCAAGTAGTTCTTTTCCCCTGATTGTAGAGAGGAACTCTTCTGAAATCTTCAGTTTTCCACATGTGTTCATAAAAGATTGAGCTACTTCCTTAGGATTCAACAAGGCCACAGCCTTCTCGAAACTTGAAATCGCTTTCCTGTTCCACTCAGTGGTTAGGCATGGAGGATGCATCTGAATAGGTGGAAGTACTTCAGAAATGCATTCGCGACATCTACATACCTTCAAGGATGCTCTCCCCGATTAATTTTTTTTAAATATTCAATTACATTGTGTCTAAGTTCACACTCCTCAATCGATGTATTTTGAAACTTTCGGGATTCTCCGAGTACGATTTTCTGGAATTTTGAACCCATTAACAATTCCTGGATGCTGTCCCACACGCCATCCAAAATAATTTGGAGTTTCTTAAACTGCTTTTTGGTTAACCCAACTCCAGTTGTTAAGTGAAAAATCCGGAAACAGAATTTGAAAGACTTGAAGACTTCTTACTTTATTCAAACTTAGAACAGGACTAAAATTCACTAAGCGTTTCATTTGAATACTGTGACTAAGGCATGACCCTTATCACAACACGTGTTGGTGTGTCACCATGCGTCAGCGCTTCACGGTGACTGTTTCCTTATCTGTTCATCTCTCAACGAACATGCTATCGACTCTAATCAGACAAAGCGGACTACGGCTCAGAGCTTATTTTCAGGTAAATTCTTAGAGAAAAACGGAAGGACTTCATTATAATTAATTTTCATATCTTGAGAGAATAAAACTAAAATGTATTCGGTAAGAAATTCTTCATGGTTGAATTTTCCACAAAAGGAATACGGAAAGCGAAATAATTTAATCAGACACCCTTGAAAGAATTTATCTCAGATTTAAAGCCGCTTTTGAAAAAAACAAAAAACAAAAAATCCAGTAAACTATAGAATACTTTGTTCTTCACATAAAGAAAACACAGTGTACGATTTCAATATTCCCTTTTTTCTTAAAATTTCTCACACGTAATAACTTAAGATCAACTGTGTCCAGAAATGCTTCGTCTACTTTAGTATTTCGATTCCGAGGAGTTCTTTCCCGATACTGTTAAGATATTTTCTCAAAATCCAGTTGTAAAATAATTTTGGTCATGTTTATTTGATTGTCGTCGTAGGAGATTTTTAATCCGTTCATATCCACCATATCATACATTGTGTCCCCAAGAGTTTCTTCAAGCAGAAAAGAGCCATCATTCCACAGAAATTCTTATTTTGGTGTTTGTAATGTTTCCAAAGTCAAATTATTTGTTTTTCAAGTCTTTCTTAATTAAAGCTGAAAACGAAATGGAACGAAGAAACGTCTGTTGTATGACTCTTAACATAGTAGATTTCTTATCAGCCACTGTAGTCCAATGTTCGCCGCACAGAGAAATTTCAGATTTCAAAATTTCACCATCCTGACCCACTTTTTTCTGAGTGAAATTCAATACATGGTGAAAATCTCGACTTAAGCATTCCTTTGAGTGGGGAATCGATCTCATGAAAGGGGGCAACGGTTAAAATCGACATTGATTAAAATTGGAGAGAGGAAAAATATAAGAATTGAATAAATAATGCATAGGCAGGATTCCCGAAAACATAAAAAATATAAGTTTTATATAAAAAAAAAAAAATTCCATGAAAAATATTGGAGGGCGAAAGATTTCTCACATCGTCTTCCATTCCTCCCAAAATTAAACAAAGTCCATGACAACAGAGTTGTCAATACACGTATTTGTTTAATTTTGGGTGGAATGGAAGACCGATGTGAGATATCTTTCACTCCTCCAATATTTTTCATGGAATTTTTTTTTATATATAAAACTTATATTTTTTATGTTTTCGGGAATCCTGCTATGCATTATTTATTTAATTCTTATATTTTTCCTCTCTCCAATTTTAATCAATGTCGATTTTAACCGTTGCCCCCTTTCATGAGAGCGATTCCCCACTCAAGGAATGCTTAAGTCGAGATTTTCACCATGTATTGAATTTCACTCAGGAAAAAGTGGGTCAGGATGGTGAAATTTTGAAATCTGAAATTTCTCTGTGCGGAGAACATTGGACTACAGTGGCTGATAAGAAATCTACTATGTTAAGAGTCATACAACAGACGCTTCTTCGTTCCATTTCGTTTTCAGCTTTAATTAAGAAAGCCTTGGAAAAAAAATAATTTGACTTTGGAAACATTACAAACACCAAAAGAAGAATTTCTGTGGAATGATGGCTCTTTTCTGCTTGAAGAAACTCTTGGGGACACAATGTATGATATGGTGGACATGAACGGATTGGAATTATCCTACGGCGACAATCAAATAAACATGACCAAAATTATTTTACAACTGGATTTTGAGAAAATAGCTTAACAGTATCGGAAAGAACTCCCTCGGAATCGAAATACTAAAGTAGACGAAGCATTTCTGGACTCAGTTGACTTAAGTCATTACGTTGGAGAAATTTTAAGAAAAAAGGGAATATTGAAATCGTACACTGTGTTTTCTTTATGTGAAGAACAAAGTATTTCATAGTTTACTGGATTTTTTTGTTTTTTTTTTCGAAAGCGGCTTTAAATCTGAGATGAATTCTTTCAAGGTGTCTGATTAAATTATTTCGCTTTCCGTATTCCTCTCTCATTTTAGAGAAAAACGGAAGGATTTCTTACCAAATATATTTTAGTTTTATTCTCTCAAGATATGAAAATGAATTATAATGAAATCCTTCCGTTTTTCTCTGAGAATTTACCTGAAAATAAGCTCTGAGCCGTAGTCCGCTTTGTCTGATTAGAGTCGATAGCGTTTCGTCATGAAATGAGAAGGTATAGTCACCGTGAAGCGCTGACGCATGGTGACACACCAACATGTGTTGTGATAAGGGTCATGCATTAGTCACAGTATGCAAAGGAAACGCTTAGTGAATTTTAGTTCTGTTCTAAGTTTGAATAAAGTAAGAAGTCTTCAAGTCTTTCAAATTCTGTTTCCGGATTTTTCACTTAACAACAGGAGTTGGGTTAACCAAAAAGCAGTTTAAGAAACTCCAAATTATTTTGGATGGCGTGTGGGACAGCATCCAGGAATTGTTAATGGGTTCAGAATTCCAGAAAATCGTACTCGGAGAATCCCGAAAGTTTCAAAATACATCGATTGAGGAGTGTGAACTTAGACACAATGTAACTGAATGTTTAAAAAATTTAATCGGGGAGAGCATCCTTGAAGGTATGTAGATGTCGCGAATGCATTTCTGAAGTACTTCCACCTATTCAGATGCATCCTCCATGCCTAACCATTTCAAGTTTCGAGAACGCTGTGGCCTTGTTGAATCCTAAGGAAGTAGCGCAATCTTTTATGAACACATGGGGAAAACTGAAGATTTCAGAAGAGTTCCTCTCTACAATCAGGGGAAAAGAACTACTTGGAGATGTAATGATTTCGATTATATAAATTCAGAATTTTTTTTTTTTTAAATGGGCAAGGGAAGGTGAGTTTGTGAATATTTATTATTTATTGAAATATTAAGCGTAAATATTTTTTAGTTTAAAGACATAAGTTTTAAGAGTAATTATTATTTTTTTAAATTTAAATTTTAAGTGAATTTTTTTGAAGTGGTTCAAAATTTAAGCTTTCAAGATTTTTAAAGTAAAAGTGAGAATGTAAACTTTTTTGAAATGTTTAAAACAGTAACAGAATGAATCCAATTGTTTTAATGGTGAACTAGTGCTTTTTGCTAGATTTTTCTTAAGGATATTTGGGAAGTGTTATTGGAAAGGGGTCTAATATTTACCATTAGGCAACCAATGGAGGCGGAATTCCGACTGGTCTGAGAGCAATGCTTTACAGTATTGAGTCGAAACCAGAGTACACGGCTTAATTTCGTGGTTTGAAATGTTTCAAACTGACTCGCTTTATTCTTTGAGTTGAAAAGAAGAAGCGCTCTCACTGAAGACCCCTAGCCTGGAAAAACTAAACAGTCTGTGTTGAACACATGTGGAAAAGGGAAGATTTCAGAAGAGTTCCTCTCTACAATCATGGGAAAAGAACTACTTGGAGAAATAATGATTTCGATTATATAAATTCAGAAATGAATGTAGTTTTTTTTATTGGCAAGGTAAAAGGTGAGTTTGTGAATATTAATTATTTATTGAGATATTAAGCGTAAATATTTTTTAGTTTTAAGGCATACATTTTAAGAGTAATTATTATTTTTTTAAATTAAATTTTAAGGGAAATTATTTTTTTTTATGGAAATGAGTCAAAATATTAAGCTCTTCAAGAATTTTAAAGTAAAAGTGAGAATGTAAACTTCTTTTTTGAAATGTGTAAAACAGTAACAGGATGAATGCCATTGATTTAATGGGGAACTAGTGCTTTTTTGCTAGACTTTTCTTAAGAATATTTGGGTATTGTTATTGGAGATGGGCCTGAGGTTTTCCATTAGGCAACCAATCTGGGCGGAATTCCGACTGGTCTGAGAGCAATGCTTTACTGTATTGAGTCGAAACCAGAGTACACGGCTTATTTTCGGGGAGTTTGAAATGTTTCAAATTGACTCGCTTTATTCTTTGAGTTGAAAAGATGAAGCGCTCTCGCTGAAGACCCCCTAGCCTGGGAAACTAAACAGTCTGTGTTTCATGAAAATTTCTTTCTTAAGAAATTTTTAGTACATCCAATTTCAACCTCATTTATTTTCAACTTTCAGGAACTTGCAGTGACTGTTTCTACTGCATTCTGTTTTCTACCTGATTCGTTTTCAACTGAATCGAAAATAGACCTTTTAAAATATTTTCCTTGAACGAAAACGTGCTTCTTAAATTTCATAGTTCCCCATGTTATTCAATGGGAATTTCACTGTTTTTACTGAAACGTGTTTCATCAAAACCGCCCCTAAGAAAATATGAAGTGTTCCATTTTTAACCCTATAAGAGAATCTACTTTTCCGAAACGAACATTATCTGTTTTCAACTTTTCCGAAACGAACCTTACCTGTTTTTAACTTTTCCTAAAACGCTCTTTGCAAACATCTTTCAATTAAAATTTAAACTCTTTTCAATATGAACTTAGGAATGCATTTAAAAAAGAGAGAGAGAGAGAGAGAGAGAGAGAGAGAGAGAGAAAATCAACTGAAAAGAATGATGCTTTATGAAAAATAGATTAGGAAAAGAAGTTTTAAGTTACATAGGGAAAAACAAGAAACGAAAGACGATATGAAGTAGAAAAAGAATAAAGTTTACATGAGGAAATGCAGAATTTGATGCGAAAAGAGCCACTTAATGCTTTGAACAGAGGAAACTTGTTTCGGTAAAAAAAAATTCTTATTCTTATGATTTCTTTAAGAAAACTGACATTTTCAGTACATTTGTGCTTTTCTATGAACGTTTTTCTCAAAGGACTCCATTAAGTTGATCTCAAGTATTTGAAGTGAATGGGAAGAAAAATAACATGTCTATGTGTTATGAGAAAATGAAGAATTTCCTTAAGACAGCGTGAAATGAATTGAACATCAAGCAGCTGTATGATGTTTTACTATCGTAATATGTACATACATTTTGGGAAAATATCTTCTAAAGTTAGAGGGAAAAATAGATGCATATTAAAGAAAACCCAAAAACAAAAACAGGTCCTTAGATTTACAAAGAGAGTATTTGAAGTTGAAAGAGGGTGGAATGCTTTGAATAGGAATTTCTTGTTTCATTGAAGGGATTCTTATTTTGGAATTTTTTTTTTAAAAGAGAAACTATCATTTTCAGAAAATTTCTGGGGGAGTCGAACTTAGACATTCAACAAAATTCTTGGATATATAGGAATTTGAAGAATGTTTATGGAATGAAACATGAAGAGAAAGAAATGGGTTGAAAGACTTAACTTTCAAGCTTCGTCAATTTTTTTTGGTTCCTCATACAATTCTGGGGAAATTTTACGTTTTTGGGAGAACTCGTTATTTTTTTATTATTTTTTTCAAAATCAACCATTTAGAAGTTTTTAAGATAGAAAAATATTGACTAAGGGAAATCTTAAGTAATACAAATTCTGACTTGAAGCACTTTTAAGTAAGAAAATATTTGTCTGAAGTAATTTTTCAATGTCTAAGCATTGACATCTGACTAATCGTCCGTCCGAAATTGAATCCTGGGGAAGCTTGAGTTATGAGCTTTTGAATTACGACGCTAAATTTCTACCTTCCTTGGAAACAGTGGACTAAATCAGGGTCTGCTTATTTCCCTTGTAGTGGTTCACTACGGATCTCTTAAATCTTAAATGAACGGCAAAGTTCAAACGCTCTGTCCCATTTAGTCACCAGTTTTAGATTTTTGTCATCTTAGACAGTTTAAGTTCGCTCAGAAAACTATGCTTTTGCAAGCTTGAGTTTGCGTTCAAAGTTCAAAACCAGAATTTAGTTTAATCTACCAAGCAAAGTGTTTCATGTCATATGAGGTTTTCCACAAAGCGTAAAAACACTCTTCGTTCACTGGAGAGGGTGTAAACACACTCTTCTTTCATGTTTTAATTTCAACCTCGAGGAATTAGTATCTAACTATGAAAAGGAAGTTCTATAGATTTAGGGGCATTTACACTAAAATCCTACAATGACTTTATTTGAAATAGGGAAGAATCGGCCTTAGAGACTAGAATACATCTGAAGATTTTAGATACATTTCTGTTCAAAAGTAAAGTCGAATGGAAAAATATGAGCAATTAAATCGATAGGAAAAGATTGATAGGTTGAATCAGAAAAAAAAAGTTTCACAAAAATAAACCAAAGTTTTAAGAATCATACAACACTGAATAGAAGGAAAAATATAATAAGTAAAATAAGAGGAATACGATATTTTCACTATGAGAGTTTGGAAACACCTGCTTTTCTTACGAATTAGTAAAACGTAAAATAAAAATGTTTAGAGGAAGTACGGACTTAGTCGCTAGGTCTCCAGAATGAAAGCTTTTTCTGCTGAGACAATGAAAAAAAAATACGATAATTAAAACCTAATTGAAACGAAAGAAAAGGTCAATGAAACTAAACGTCTAAAGAAAAAATGCAGCTGGCACAGAAGTTAAAAATGATGGGACAGATACGGGAGAACTGGACATTTAGTGAAAGAAAGATACGCGCAGTTTTGAAACATCTCAATTTAAAGCGAACTAAATGAGGGAAAGGAATGAGATTAGGGCAAGTCTTACTGAGTTTGTTGAGGCGAGGAAACAATAAAAATTTAGTTATACATGAAATAAAGTAACAAAAAAATGTCTTGTTTAAGAATATGATTTTTGGTGAAAGTATGAAATTTTAGTTGAAATATCATGACCAGCATTTCGAAATGAAATAGATTGAGTCGATATGTATGGAAAAGAAGTAAGAATTTCTTTATTTGCACTATGGGGGTGGGGAATAACTGCTTTTCTGGTGAGTTAGTAAAACGTTAAAAAAAATGTTTATGGGAAGAACGGAATCACTAGCTTTGCCTCTAGAATGAATGTTTTTTCGGACGAGACAGAAAAATATACAGCTCAAAGAATACAAATTTTATCGTAAGATAAAAGGTTTTAGATTGTATGTCTTGACAATGAATGCTTTCTTGTTGGGACAGTCAACGAAAAGTATAGCAAACTAGGAAAGAATAAAAAAAATGCATATTTGACTACATGCAAGCTTTTAGGGATATTTTTCAGCAAGTTTGAACATATGCTGAATAAGGAAACAAAAATCTGATGATTTGCTACATCTAAAATAATCGTTTTGTTGAAATGAAACGAAAAAAAAGTCTAAATAAAAGGAGTCACAAGTTTGACCAAGTAAGAAAAAATTACTGACATACTGAAAAGTTTTACGAAATTTCAAAAAAAAAAAAGATGAAGTAAAATAGCGAAATTGGGAAGCTATAATGATATGCGAAATAAAGTAAGAAAATATTGTTTCATCAGAATTTTAACTGTGAAAGACCTGTAGAGTTCTTGAACACACGAAAAAATTACCAGAAAATAATATTGCTAAGGCGAAAGACTCAGAATTAACATGTATTCATTTCCGTTTGATTTCCCAAAAATTTTGTCAAAGTGCAATAGTTACTGCGAACAGGAACGAAATCGTTTCTAAAGAAGCATTTCCTCGTCTCATGGTCTGAAATAAAATTAAATGTAGGAAAAAGAAAAGTTCCCAAGAAAATTCATTACATCTACACGAAAAAACTCCCTCAAAACATACAAAAAATATAAAAAATACATGATGAAATAACGTAAAAGTAATTAAACAAAATAGAGTGAATACGTAGTACACGAGACCACCTGACCAAATTTTGAAACCAAATCATCGTGAGTTAGAACCTCGCTAAGACCATCAGAGCATTTTTATTCCATTGGAAAGAAAATTCCCCAGCATCGTTACGTAAAAATTTCCTCCGGGCAAAAATAACATCGAAGAGGGGAAAATCCCGCTTGAAAACCACTGGAATAAATACAAAAAATCCCAACGGACCCCACTCGGTTGTTGCCATCCCTCAAAATCAAAGATCCATCGAAAGTTCCAAGAAGCACCGTCAGGGGCAGCACATCGAGTTGACACCCCTTTTCCCACTCGGTCGTTGCCATCCCTCAAAATCAAAGATCCATCGAAAGTTCCAAGAAGCACCGCTAGGGGCAGCACATCGAGTTGACATCCCCTATATCCGCCCCCTTTCCCACTCGGTCGTTGCCATTCCTCAAAAACAAAGTTCCATTGAAAGTTCCAAGAAGCACCGCTAGGGGGCTGCACATCATGGGGACGATCACGTGACAAAAATTCTGACTCGGGGATAGCACATCGATTTGACATCCCCCTATATCCACCCCCTTTCCCTCTCGGTCGTTGCCATCCCTGAAAAACAAAGTTCCATTGAAAGTTCCAAGAAGCACGGCCAGGGGCAGCACATCGAGTTGACACCTCTTTTCCACTCGGTCGTTGCCATCCCTCAAAATCAAAGATCCATCGAAAGTTCCAAGAAGCACCGCTAGGGGCAGCACATCGAGTTGACATCCCCTATATCCGCCCCTTTCCCACTCGGTCGTTGCCATCCCTGAAAAACAAAGATCCATTGAAAGTTCCAAGAAGCACCGCTAGGGGGCTGCACATCATGGGGACATCCCCCTATATCCATCCCCTTTCCCTCTCGGTCGTTGCCATCCCTCAAAAACAAAGTTCCATTGAAAGTTCCAAGAAGCACCGCTAGGGGGCTGCACATCATGGGGACGATCACGTGACAAAAATTCTGACTCGGGGATAGCACGTCGAGTTGACACCCCCTATATCCACCCCCTTTCCCTCTCGGTCGTTGCCATCCCTCAAAAACAAAGTTCCAAGAAGTACCGCTAGGGGCAGCACAGCATGGGGACGATCGCGTGACAAAAATTCTGACTCGGGGACAGCCTCGTGGGCAGCCAATGTTAAGAGTATGGAGGGCTGCCCCTGCGCTAGAATGCCCCCTTTTCTTCTACTCTCTTACTTTTTCAGGAAAGCTTATTTCACAAAAAAATTTTCACTTAAGTTTTGGTAAACACATTTTTGTTTTTAATGGCAAACCTTACTATTTTGTAAATATTTTTTCTGTAATACGTTTGTACCGAATATTCGTGCTTAAAACATTTTGGGAATATCTTTTTTATGACGTTTATTTGTCGCAATATTTTCTTCCAAAGCTATTTTTTTTTCTTTTTTTTGGTAAACTTTTTTCCTTTGCAAGTTTTCGTTTTATTCACTTTACTGTTTTAAAACATTTTTCCGAAACAACTTTTCTAAACCTTTAAATGATAATATTACTGTTTTTGCAAATAATTTTTTTATCGCAAAGTCCTCCCTAAAACGATTTTTTTTACCATTTCTGTTTGTGACTTATTTTTTGTTTTTCCTTGAAATTTTTAGTAAGCACGTATTTTATTTTTCTCTGTAAACGTTACCATTTGTAAATTATTCTTCCGCACTGCTTTTCTAAACCTTACGTTTTTTCCTTTAAAACTTTCGGTAAGAACGTCTTTATTTTTAAACATGACACTTTTTACATTATTCTTTCGTACTCCTTTTTCTAAATCTTCTATTTTCCCTAAAACTCTTTTGAAATCTCTTACCTTATTGCGCAAAATTTTTTCACTTAAGTTTTGGTAAACACATTTTTGTTTTAAATGTGTTTACCAAAACAGTAGTTTAAAAACAAAAATGTGTTTGGTAAACACATTTTTGTTTTTAAACTACTGTTTTGTAGATATTTTTTCTGTAATACGTTTTAACAATTTTTGTGAAAACTTTTTCCATTTATCATCACAAAATATGTTCACTAAAATTTTTGGCAAACCATTTTATTTTATTTTTAAACTTTACTGTTTTGTAAATAATTTTCCTGCAATGTGTTTGTGGTGGTTGATGTCTCGTCGGGTGATTTATCTTTTTTTTAAAAATAAAAGTAGCAGGAGGCTGTGCGTTGCATCCCGCACTGCTACATCACGTGTAATGTTGATGGACTGGTAGGCGCATCCGATGGAAGAAAAACCGGAATGTATCAGTCGGTTCAGTTGGGACTGGTAGGGCTGCCACCAGAGGTATTCGACAAGTTAAATGAAGAATATCTCATTTTACACCATTCCACATGAATTACCTATGTACATGGAGATTTTATTTATATACACTGCACCAGGGGTGCACAATGATTTGCATCATTTGACTTATGCCGTTCACGCTTTTAAACGTACAGCGATCACTCCTCCAGGTCTATGTAGACCACAATTCTTCTTATAATCGAGCAGTCAGAGTTCGGTTGACGTGATGAAGACACTGTCCGTCCTTCTCTTTTGGTCCAGAGAGTCACAGTAGTTACAGAAAATGCATGACAAAAATCAGATGGAATAGTTGACCTCTCTCTGGTATATCACCTGGTGCACTCAGCCAGATATTGGCACTGCTAGAGACACAGTTGCCAGAGTTATTATGCTCCTCCTGAACCGCAGTTCAGGTCTCCTACTTTTGTAGTAACCGCAGTTACTGTTTCGAACTTAGTGACCTTCGTCACTATTTTACCCAAAATCTGATGACCTCTGCCATCAGAACTCCATCACTTCCATTCTTCCTCCACGACAGTTACCAGAGAATCCCCGCTCTTTCTGCAACTCTCTCTCTTCTCGCGAGCATCTCCCCAGCTTTGGGCCAATCAGAGCAGCGGATTCCCGCGGGACGCTTACCTCTCACCCCATAACTCTTACGCAACTGTCATCTCTCTCCGCTGAGGATACGCCCTTCTTCTTAGATGCCGTAGCTTCGCAACCAAGACCTCCCAGCCGAATAACCCAACATGGCTTCCACCCGTCCATTTCCTAATTTCCAACAAACTCATTTTCTACTGAAATCTGATTTGGTACGTGGGTGCTTCCCACATCACCACAGTGTTCACATTAACTTTTGTAAAAACGTTTTTCGACAAAATTTGTTTTCGTAAAGTTTTTTGTTTTACTAAAGTTTGTAGGAAACGAATTTTATTTTTGCTTTTAAACTTTACTGTTTTGTATAAATTAATTTTTGTAAAAACTTGTTTTACGATAAAATTTATTTTCGTAAAATGATTTATTACTAAAAACTGTAGTAAACGTATCTTTATTTTAAACTTAACAGTTTCGCACATAATATTTTTGTAATGGGTTTTCGTACAAACTTTTTTTCACTAAAAATTTCGGTTAACACATTTTTTACTTTTATTTGCAAATCTTACGCGCTGTTTTGTAAATAATTTCAATAAAACTTATTTTTCTCAGCCTTTTTTATTTTCAGTAAGCTTTTTACTGTTTTTTTTAATTTTTCTGTATTGTATTTTCATAATTCTTGTACAAAATGTTTCAGTAAAACATTGAGTGAAATACCCCGTAGTCATTCAACTTAAAAGTTTCAATGATATGCATGCAGTCTGAATTAGATTGCATGGCTGATGTTTTAAAGAAAACTGTTGACAGAAAGGGATCTTAGTTTTAATCAAATAGTTTCCTCTATTTTTTAACAAAGGAAATTAATTGGAAAGTCAACACACTTGCGGGAAATCTTTTGTTCCACGATGTCAACCCATCTCCAGAATGATGTGTGAACAACAAGAAAACACAAAAATTACATAGCCACAAATTCACAATTTATCGATGTCCCGCTGCATTACGTGAGATTCCGGATCTCGGCAAAAACAATGTAGCACAGCAACGTTGTTCCCCTCATATTCTTCGATGACAAGTGAACTTGGCTGGCTTTCAAAGAAATTCAGTATCCACGTTTGTTTTTGCTTCCTCTACGAAAATCTCAATTCCCTTTCCATTGGCAGCAGATCTTTGCTTTTATGAAGTCAGCTTTCGAATAAAGAACAAGCAAGGGAAAAGGAACTGGGATTTTTCTAGATGAAGTAAACACAAACGTGGATACTGAATTTCCTTGAAAGCCAGCCAAGTTCACTTGTGATCGAAGAATAAGAATATGAGGGGACAACGGAAATAACGTTGCTGTGCTGCATTGTTTTTACCAAGATCCGGAGTCTCATGTAATGCAGGGGGACATCGATAAATTGTAATCTGTGGGTACGCAATTTTTGTTTTTGTTCGCACATCATTCTGGAGATGGGTTGACATCATGGAACAAAACATTTCCCGCGAATGTGTTGACTTTCCAATTAATTTCCTTTGTTAAAAAAATAAAGGAAACTATTTGATTAAAACTAAGATCTCTTTCTGTCAACAGTTTTCTTTAAAACACCAGCCATGCGATCTAATTCAGAACGCATGCATATCATTGAAACTTTTAAGTTGAATGACTACGGGGTATTTCACTGTTTTACTGAAAAAGTTTGTACAAATTACGGATGGAACGTAATTTTCTATCACATCCGAAAAGTGTGAGGCGTACCTAGTAGAAAAATAATTTCCGTGCAAATCAGTTGTTGGTTGGCGGGGTTAAATGATTATACACTTCCGTATGGACAGCCTTCGGTCGAATGGAATGTAATTTTTTTTATCGTACATGTAGGTGTGCGGCGTCCTAAAGTAGAAAGAAATCATTTCCATGCAAATCGGTTGTCTCTGTCGGTTACGTTTTTATTTTTCCGGACGGACAGACAGTGGACGGATGGAACATAATTTTCTATCACAACCGATACGTACCCTAGTAGAAAGAAATCATTAACGCGCAAATTGATTGTTTTTCGGCGGGGTTACGTGATTTTATACCTCCGTATGAACGGAACGTACTTTTCTTCCGTATCTGTTAGGTGCGAGGCGTCCCTGAGTAGAAAGGAATAATTTCCGTGCAAATCAGTTGTTTCTTGGTGGGGTTTCGGGCCGGACAGACTTCGGACGGATGGGACTTAATTTTCTATCGTATCTGATAGGTGCGAGTCCTTGAGTAAAAAAATAATTTCAGGGCAAATCAGGTTTTTCTCGTTGGGGCAGGAGCTATTTATTATTCTTTGGGACGGACAGACCGGCCGACGGACGGAACGCTATTTTTTATCGCACCCAACAGATGTGATGCGTCCCACAGTAGAAAGAAATCATTTCCGTGCAAATCTGTTGTTTCTTGGTAAGGTTATGTGCTTTTATACTTCGGGACGAATGGATAGACCGATGGCGGACGGATGGAACGCAACTTTGTATTGTATCTGATAAAGTGTGTTCCCGAGTCTAAAGAAATAATTTCCGTGCACATCGGTTGTTTCTCGGTCGGGTTACGTGCTTTTATTCTTCCGGACGGATGGAACGCAATTCTGTATCGTATCTCATGGGTAATTCGTTCCCGAGTAGAAAGAGACCATTTGCTTGCAAATCGGTTACTTACTTGGTATACATGGTTTTTCGTGGGGCCGTAATAAGTAATTTCTGGACGTACGGATGGAACGTAATTCTGTATCGTATGTTATTGGTGATTCTTTCCCGAGTAGAAAGAGACCATTTGCGTGCAAATCTGTTATTTCTCGGTCGAGTTATGTGGTTTTATGCTTTCGGACGGACGGAAAGACAGACTTGGGGTGCACGGAACGTAATTTTGTAATGTATCTGATAGGTGCGAGGCGTCTATGAGTCGAAAGAAATAATTTCCGTGCCAATCGGTTGCCTATCGGCGGAGATATTTTTTTATTCTTCTGGACGGACGGATGGAACGTAATTCTGCATCGTATCTCATGGGTGATACGATGCAGAATTACGTTCCATCGTTTCTGAATAGAAAGAGACCATTTGCTTGTAAATCGGTTGTTTCTCGGTCGAGTTACGTGTTTTTATGCTTCCGGACGGAAAGACAGACTTGGGGCGGATGGAACGTAATTTTGTATTGTATCTGATAGGTGTGAGGCGGCCATGAGTCGAAAGAAATAATTTCCGTGCACATAGGTTGTTTAACGGCGGAGATATTTTTTATTCTTCTGGACGGACAGACGGCTAACGGATGGAACGTAATTCTGCATCGTATCTGATGGGTAATTCGTTCCTGAGTAGAAAGAGACCATTTGCTTGCAAATCGGTTACTTACTTTTTAAGAAACATGGTTTAATAAGTAACATTTCAATTTGTTGATGGTCCCTTAAGAGAACCAGTCTTTGTTTCCTAGGTAATTACTACATATTTCCAATTTGTTTACGGTTCCCTTAAGGCTACGAGAGTCGACGGTCGTTCTTTTCGTTAGACGCCGTCCTCCCCAGCACTTCTGGCCGCGAAGCGAAGCTCGATCTGCCGGTGGATTTCAAATGTGTCTGTATTAGAACATTACCCAATTCCCGTGTCTGTTGACATTTTAACTATATTGTCCCATTGAAGTCTGTTCGTTGCAGCGTGGCTCAGTTCCTGAAGAGTTCTACCGCACCAGTCTTTAATATCGTCAGCCCACACACGCTGAGGGCGTCCTTTTGCATTTCTTCCGTTCATTAAGCCAAATACCAGTCTTTATCTTTCTGTCATTTTTCATTCAGCAGATGTGCCCAAAAAGTCCCTGTTTACTCTGTATGATTTTTTGGAACAGGGTCTCTTAGTTGTATTCTGTACACTTCTTTCTTATCCTCTGGATCCATCCGATTCGTAGGATTTTATAGCACTTTCTTTCAAAAGCAAATATCCTTCTCTCTGATTCCAGCATGCTATATGGATGCCCAAGTCTCACATCCATATAGCATGCTGCTGAAGATGCATGTCTCGAGAATGTTTAACTTAGACTTGAGGCTAATAGCTCTGCTCTTCCAAATTTTATCCATGGCTTTTAACAGTGTTATGGCCTTTGCAATTTTAATTAAAATTTCTTTTTTGCTGTTTAAGTTATATGTTATACAGCTTCCGAGATAAGTGAAATTTCCCACATTTTCAGGTTTTTTTGCCTTCCAGAATGATTTTTTTCTTGATCTCATTTGTGCCAAATACCATTGTGTTTGTCTTTTCTATGTTAATCTTTAGTCCATATCGTTCACTCTCTATTCAGTTCGTGTACCATTTGATCCAGTGTCATTTCACCTTCTTCAACCAGTAAAATGTCATCTGCAAAACACAGATAGTTGAATCTTTGTCCTCCAATAGAAATTCCAGTGTTCTCGCACCTGATTTTGTCCAACATTCTCTCCCGATGTAAGATGAAAATGATTGGCGCTATTAGATTTCCTTGTCTTGTCTGGTGGTAAACCAATCTCCACATCTGTTTCCTATCCTGACAGCAGTCTGTGCATTCGTGTTTATTTCTTTCCGAAGCCAAATTATCCTGGCATCCGTGCCATACGATTCCAGCACAGCCCAGGTGATGTTTTGTTCAATACTGTCGAAAGTGTTTTGGTACACAAAGCATGTGAAAACTTTTTCGTTCTTTCTTCGTGCCTTTTATGCAACGAGTCTTAAGGCTAATATCTGCTGTATGGAACTCCTGTCTTTGTGAAAGCCTGCTTGTTCATCAGCCAGCTGTTCTTTAGAGATATTGCCCGGCACAAACACACCCAGGGCATTGTTTTTCTGAGTGCATAGATGTTTTCAGTTCAGTTTACTGTAAATCGCAAATGCTGGCAGTATGCATTGACGGGTACGAAGAAGGGGGGGCAACTTGATTCCTAAACATGAGCATAAAGGTAATCTCATGGCATTCCCATCAGCTGCAGATAGAGCCAAACGCACCATAACACGCGCAGAGGAGGGTCGAATGGGAGAGAGAATACAAAGAAACAAAGGCAGCGTGAGAATATCAGGCATACTGTGCTGCTTGCTGGTAAGACTGCTGTGAGGGTGTGATCGGACTGATGTCACAGCACATTCTGAGGTTACAAAAGTACAGCCAGGAGACGAACGGTCCACACATGAAGCACAAGCAGTTCTTGGAAGTTCCACCCTCCGACAAGAACGTCTCTAACCCCAGTCACAGCACCAGTAGTTCAGAACTAGGTGGGCTATTGGGAGGGGGCTTCGTGTGATGCAGGGGACACACAAATTATGTCCATGTGTAGATTTTATCCCACGCTGATGAAGTTATCTCCAGTAAAAAAAAAAAGTTTTCAGGTATATACTCATGTAGTATTTTTTCAGTGTATGCAGAACTGGAAAGCATGGGTACGAACCTCCACGCAGGGCCCGATTTCTGCACGTGCACAGGGCATCAGAATTCGGAGGGGCCTCCAAACTACTTAGAAAATAATAATATAAATTTTCAGAACCAAAATATATTTTCCGTTATAGCACGAAATTATAATACGGTTCGGTTCCAAAATTTAGGATGAGATTTTGGAAACCAAATTATTATTATTTTGTATAATAAAGCTCAAGTGTTTTTGCGGATCTGTGATCGGCCAGTGTAACATCTTAATCTCACCCTTATTTGTAACAATCAAAATGCAATGGAAACAGCCTTTATTCGGGGCAATACGGTGTATTATACATGAAAAGCATTTCAGCAAACTTGTAGAATTTACTAAAAAATATTTTATTATTAATATTAGTCTTGTGAGAACAAAAATTGTGAATCAATATTCATAATTATGTTGGGTTTATTTTTACATAAATGAAAGTACAAAAAAGTTCAATTGACACTACTTTATTTAAAGATTGTTGTAATAAGTTACATGGAGTGTTGACATAATTTACCTCCAAATTTGTGTGTGGTCAGCTGTCACACTTTGTGAGTGATTACTTCGTACAGCTGAAACTACCATCGTTCATCATTTCCATTAAATTTATGGTAAACTATAAGTTTTAATTTATATCTTTGGGATTGCGAGGATAGTTATTTGTTTCCATAAATGATACTATAAAACAAAAAATAATTCCAGAGTAATTAATGTTACAGCTGTAAGCTCTGCGGGTGCGGGGAAGTACAAGCGGTGCGAATGCTCGTTTATTACAAGCCACATTGGCTATAAAATTGACTAGCATGTGAGATGTGTTTTAATGTTTTTACTACTAGAAAAACTGCTTGCAAAAAATATTTACCACTAAATATTCTTTTCATCTGTAGACTGAAAATTTTAATCGAGGGACCTCCAGACATAGGATGTGCACAGGGCCTCGACTAACCTAAGTCGGGCCTTGCCTCCATGGCCTTTAAATTTAAAGTTACAATCTCGCAATTTTAGCTTACTCACGTCATTATTATTATTTTTAAATATTTGCTGTCATAATGCTTTTTATGAATTTTAGTTTGTAACCTGTCAAGAGATATCTCCTATCTTTTTAAGCTACAATTTCAAAAATGGCGTTTTTCTACTACTCTCTTAGACATTCGCTAAGAGAACACCTTCCATTTCACAGAATAGTACAGTAAATTTAACAGGAAATTAATTTCATATAACAGAATTCCTGTGAACTCAAAAAATTTAAGTTACCTAGAACCATAAATGGTTACACTTACCATGTATTCTAACTTCTTAAATATTTAGAGGGTGGGGGGTCAAAGAAATATTGTGTGGGCTACAGTCCACCACCTGTAGCGTTGCTGCTTATTTTACTCCGTGGTGACATCTAGCCAAGGAACCAGCTGTTTACATGTGCCCCTGCGTTGAACACAAGTTCTGCACTATTTGATCAGCTTGGTGTTTTTATGGGAACTACACAAATCTCCTATACAACTTCTTAGCACAAACAATTACTTTACACATGCTCTTTCATATCATTGCTTAAAAAGCAAACAAAATTCAAATGCTGTTTACAGAGTCTTATTTCAAGTTCTTAAAAATGAACTGTTTTTCTTTCAAGGATCGTACGAACCATGCAGTGTAGGTGCTGTATCAGATTTCTAGGTACGAGTATAAACACTTAAATGTTTTTTTAAGAGTTGTAGATGCATTATAAATCACGAGTAATAAAAAATATATATAAATTGAATTATGATCAACACTTTTGTTTTCAAAGGCAAAAAAAATCTCTCTGCAGAAAATATTCCTTGTAAAAATTGCCTTTGATCTGTAGTCCTAGAACTTATTGACAGGCTGAGGTTAAACCACATGTTTACACGAACATGAAAGAGAAAGGAGAATTCTACGTGCTCACCCCATTTGTTACATAGGAAACCCCAATTAGTAGCATTACATGCATCAGGTGTGCACACATTGACAAATTAAGCAGTTAGTTTTGGCCAGTGGTCAACTTGAAATACTGAAACATGTCTTTTTGTCACTGTAGGGTTGCATGAATTTCAGCTCCCAAAACTTTCTGTGTACATAGCGATATGTTAACCATTATGTGAACTGCTGTACAAGACGGTCGTCAGGGCAGTGCTAACTTACGCCTTCCCCATCTAGATAGGTGTTAGTAGGAATCGGCGAGAGAGGATGCAGAGCTGAGCACTTCGCATGATCACTGGGGCTCTACCCCACTTCAGAATCCTGAGGAACAGACTTGGAGTTGAGAAGGTACACGAGTTCTCCAAGAGTGGAAGCTCACCCTAATTAGCTTGTTAAGGGGTGCGGTTGACCATGATCCCAGCGAATTCCTTAGGTATCCTAGAACTAAGGCGGCGGTCGTTGCCCCCCCCCGACAGGGATTTCACATGGGGAAGCCCAGCAATGTTTCCTGGGCTGGAGGCTTTGGATCAGATTTAGAGTAAGCGTGTGAACACTAGTTTTGTGTTAGACAAACCACCACCCATTTTTTTAAATTCAGGTTGACATTGAGATGGTGAGTACTGATTGCTGCTCCAGAATCCGGATGTGGTTTCCGCGAGTTTCAGCACCCCCCCCCTCCTCCCCGTGTCGGCA
Source organism: Macrothele yani (assembly GCA_039090855.1). Classification (NCBI taxonomy): domain Eukaryota; kingdom Metazoa; phylum Arthropoda; class Arachnida; order Araneae; family Macrothelidae; genus Macrothele; species Macrothele yani. The sequence goes on along the minus strand of CM077029.1, from coordinate 107,252,487 downwards.
GATGGGTGGCGATGTGGTACGCTGTGATGGATACTGTGGTGCTTGGTTCCTGTCCCCCTCTCCTCCTTCCAACCCCTGGCTGATGACGGGGTTTACTCAAAGGATAAGCTCTCCTTTCATTTATTTTTGTTTACCTTTCCAATTTAGTTCACTTATATCTCCTAGTAGGGCCGGCGCGACTAGGGTGCAGGAGGTTCGACGCACCAGGGCGGCACTCCTCAGTGGCTGCATTTTTCTGTCAAAAATAATGAAAGGAGAATGAAAAGTAGAAAGAAGAAAAAGAAAGATAAGAAAAAAATATATATAGAATACTGAAAATAATAATTCAAATTTAATTTCGCAAACAATTGGGTAATATTGTTCAGTTCGCCTAAGTTCAGCAAAAAAATCCACAAAAAAAAATCGAGTGTGACAAAGATCTGGCGTGGCAACTTACGAGACAAGCTTTAGTGGATCACAGGAGTGCAGTGTGTATAACCTTTTTTTTTTATTGGAGGTTTAACGACCACCATGAGCAACTCAATGGGCTATAAGCAGTCGCCCGTCCCTAATTTAGGGTCACTGGTTCCAGGGAAGGGAAAGAACCAGTGCCGTAAGACAAACACAACATCCATGCCTCACCGGAATTCGAACCCGGACCCCTTACGGACGAATGATCAGAGGCCATCGCTTAGACCACTGCGCCACCTGGGCGGCTTATAACCTTCTCCAGCTGTCTCTCTCTTGGGGTAGTGGGTGTTGAACTGTAGTGAAGTCATTTATCCTCTATCATCTATGTTCCTCCTGTGTAACATCAAGTACTTAGTGAATGTCAATGCAGTATTTACAGAAAGTGTAGTTTAATTTTGTTAGTAAACTTTGTGTAAAAATGCTGTCAGCAGTCAGTTATTTTTTTTGTGTGCAAAGCAGCGTGCTTAGCTTGATGACCGTGAGCTTCAAAGAAGTACACAGACATATTGATACTACGACAGTAGACCTACAATTTTTGGTTTGTGAATAAGTGTCATCACAAGAAGATTTTTCGTAAAAGTGATCTAGCTTACAAGTAATCTGGTCATTAAAAGTAACAATTGATAATACAGTACTTGCAGGCCTTTTTTAAATTTTGGCATTCATTAGTATGTGGAAGTATTCATCGTGCAAAAACTCGACTTGCCGCCCAGGTGGCGCAGTGGTCTAAGCGATGACCTCTGATCATTCGTCCGAAAGGGGTCCGGGTTCGAATCCCGGTGAGGCATGGGCGTTGCGTTTGTCTTACGGCACTGGCTCTCTCTCCCTCCCTTCCCTGGAACAAGTGACCCTAAATTAGGGACGGGCGACTGCTTATAGCCCATTGAGTTGCTCACGGTGGTTGTTAAACCTCCAATAAAACAAAAAAAAATTGACTTTGAGATTTCAACGGAAATGCACGTTCTGGGGACCCCCGAATACGATTTCACTATTTTGGCCACAGTGTCTGTTTTGTGCCCACCATAACTCAGAAACTATATTAACGAAATTTAATATTTAGGGGTTTTGTGGTACCATGATGTGCTGATTATATTTTGGTACAAATCGGGGAAACTGAAGAGGACGTTACCCATAACGCGTTTCTTTCTTTATAAAGTTCAAAGACTATTGTGGATATCTGAGACGAAATTTATTATTTAACAGCTTTGTTATACGTATATTATTAATGTGCTCACTAGATTTTAGTAAAAATCGGGTAATCGGAAGTAGGCGTTCCCTATTGAACTTTTCTTATTGTTATATAATTCAATAATTGTCCGGCTTATCAACATTAAATTTTATATTTTCCAGGGTTTTTTTTTTTTGTTATGCATCTTCACATCTCAGTTTATGTATGAGAAAGTCTAGTGGAGGCCACTACAGACTTTTTTAGCAAGTCTTTTGTAAAAAAAGATCGTGCTTATGTTATCGATTTGTCTGTCCGTTTACCCTTCTGTCTGTCCGTAAGTCTGTAGACACCATATCTCTGCAACTAATAGTCCGATTTGGAAATTTCTTTTCGCGTTAGGAAGCTTGAAATGCGCGAATGATGATTCTTTATTTATTTTATTTTTTACGATGCACAACTTCGCTGCTAGAGGGCATAAATGCAGATGATATCGAATTCAAAATACATTTTATTCCATACATTTGCTTCTAAACATCTAATTAAAAAAAATTTACCTTTCGATTTCATTCATGCAGATTTTATTTTAGTTATAGCCACTTTTTCAAGTTACGCATAGATTCTCCGTTAGGGGGTGTAAAAGTAAATTGCTTGATATATGTGTGCTTCTAAAATGCCGATTTGAAAATTTATTTCTGCAGCGGATACAGCTCTTGATGGGAAATATTTTGCACATAATTCTAATTTTAGTTATAAAATGGTTCGGCCACCAGTAAGTGCAAATTTCTGATTCTGATGTATTTGCAGCAAAATATATGCTTCTAAAATCTCAATGGAAAAAATTCTTTTGTGGACCGATACTACTCACGTCGAAAAACATTTTTGGAATATTTTCTTCCTAAAATAATGCATGGTTTCTCTGACAGGACGCGTAGATGTATATCTTATTTTTGCCAATATCTCTGCTTCGAATGGTCCGATTTGAAAATTTTCTGTTTTGTAGGATAAAGTTTCCGGTGCGACATGTTTTTCATATAATTACAAAATTTTCAAGTAATTCATTGACTTTCTGCTAGGGGGAATAAAGGTAAATTGTGCTTTCCCCGATATCTCTGCTTCTAAAACTACGATTTGAAAAATCCTTCCTACATCGGATACAGCTCCTTGTGGGAAATGTTTTGATTGTAATTTCTTTCTAATTTTTTTTAAATATGATTTGGCCACCAGGATGCGTAAGCGTTAATTTCCGTAGGTATCTGTAGCAAAGTCTGAGCTTCGAAAAGCTGGATTGAAAAAGAAATTCTTTCGTGGACCGATATAGCTCATATCGATAAATGTTGGAGAATATAAAATAATACATGGTTGTTCCGCCAGGTGGCGTAGATGTATGTCTTATTTCTGTAAATATCTGTGCTTCTAAGAGAAAGTTGATAGTCTGCGGAACAGATTTTTAACTGTAAATAAATTTTTTCTTAATGACAATGCTGCAGAACATGCAAAGTTAAATACTAACAACATATTTTATTACAATTCGTAATAAATTAAAATATGTGATAATTTTAATTAAAATCACCAGTTATTGCTCACCTCTGGGTATCCTCAAAATAAGTAGGGCCGCGGTGGCCCGGTAACAGTGTTCTCGCCTTGAGTTCGACTGGATCACCAAAGATACGCTGAGGTTCGGAAGTCGGAAGTCTAATTAAGCCATTGGTGCGGCGTGCCGGTATAAAGAAACTCCTCGGTATGAACAATTGTACCCCCCCCCCGCATCTCATCTCATGAGATTTAGCCCTCTGTCTCCGTGTAGCACTTGAAATCATTTTGGGATTGGTTTGTCAAAAACCAACCAACTAAACCCAGAATGAGGTTTGCAGGCCCATAAAAAAATAAGTTTTGAAAGCCCATATACTAAACAAAAATTCACAAGCATCTTATGTTCTTTGCTCTGCTCACACGCTCAGTTTTTTAGCTTATGATGCGGCAAAAGAAAATTATCGGATAATTGATATTTATTTTCTCTCACTGAACGCCTGTTCACAAACTTCTCTTGCTCAACTAAGAGGTGGGGAATTTTAACCAAAAATGTGTCTCAGTTTACCCTGAAAGCATGTGCAGACATTCAATGGGAAAGTATAGTTGAAGCAGTAAAACCTTTACAATTCGGTTTATAGGAAGTTTGTTCCAACTTATCAGAAATTATCGATGAAGAAAAAGTGAGCTACCCGGTACGCACGACGCTCAATGACGTTAGAAAAATTGAAATCTTCTACGTGATCCATCATTATATGGTATGAGGTGTTATCGAGAGAAAACATTGTTTCCAAAATGATGCAAAATTGAAACACAGATTTATCATCATGCATTGAACATTTAGACCTGGTCAAAAATGTCTTGCAAACTACAGAGAGAAATTTGAACATATGATACATAACATACTGCGTCTGAAATTGCCACCTCATGTAATGTAGAGCCACACTTTCCTTCTCAACAGTTTCACAGGAGAGAAAAAAGAAAACAATGTTCGAATATGAGCATGAAGATGAAACTATGACCAACACCTAAAGATAATTACAGCATAGATTTTTTTTATGTTATCATTGACATGGCTGTTAGATCAATCGACCAAAGATTTGATTTGCTTCAAAATTACAGTGAAGTTTTCAGTTTTTTGTATGATTTTGAGAAAATGTCGGAACTGAGTAAGCAACAACTGTTGAAACATTGCATGGATCTTGAAATAAAGCTACCGACGAAACTGATGAAAACTGCCCGAAGGGCATAAGAGCTACGGAACTTGCAGATGAACTTAGTATCATTACGAGTTTTCTAAAAACCAAAACTTCACCAAAAGATGTCTTGCAGTACATATACACTGACGGGAACTTTCCCAAACATTACAATAGCATTACGGATTTTATTAAAGCTCCCTGTGACATTTGCATCTGGAGAGTGTTCCATCTCGAAATGAAAACTGATCAAAAACTATTTGAGATCAACAATGCTACAATGAAGACTAACTGACTTAGCTCTGATATCTATTAAAAGTGAGATGTTCAAGAAAATTGATTTGAAAAATGTTTTGGAAAATTTTGTTAGCTTGAAAGCTAGAAAGGTGAAATTCCTTTAGCTTATCTGTGGATAATAAACTGACCTAGTTTTGATGTAGAAAATAAATTTCATTGCTTTAAGTTAGAAAGTGCAGTGACTGTAATTTTTTTTGAATCCTCTGAGCGTCCATGGACGAGTTAACTGATCTGTGAGCGTTCTTGAAATTGATAGAGACAAAATGTTTCGTCCTGTGGAAATTGGTTTGAAAGCCAGCTCAGTGCTTAATGCTTTCAATAGTATTTCCACAGGAAGAGTAATTTTGTCTCTGTCCCTTTGAGGAATGCTCACCGAGACTCTAGGAATGTTAATGACATGTTCCCATTACTTAAATTATTGCGAGTATGTAAATACCCTAATGGGCAGCTTTCTCGACTCAAGGATTGGTTGTGCTATGCTTATATGGCTTTTTGAAGTCACAGAAGAACTGCCATTTTCCATAAGGCCTGAACTTCCTCGTAGCTTTAACATACATATATTAGGTGTGAAACTTAATTCTCGGCCACAGGTACGACACGTTGACAGCAAATTGAATACGTACCTAATCAGGGGAATAATCCCCGTCGTGTTAGATACATTTGAGCCACTGGCCAGGGAGCTGTCGAATGCCACTGCGGAAAAAAGAGGGCTATTTCAAGTTGATAAAGTCATCAATACGTGTGTGGACCTCCTCGACAGAAGTGAACTGCGTAGCACTCAAATGATGTTGCAGGGAGCGAAAGAGGGGATAATCCGACGGGGCGAAGACTGGAGAATACGCCAGGTAGGACAAAATCTTCCCTCCCAGGTCGGTAATCGCATTTAAAGTCGTTTCCGCGGCGTGAGGACGCGTGTTATCCTGAAGCAACAGAACAGACCTTCTGCCCTTGCCGGTGTATGGCTTTTTCGCCTCCTTTGCATCCCTCACACGAATGAGTTGCTGAGAATAACGCTCAGCATTGACCGTTTCACTATGTTTGAGCAACTCATAGTGTACGACACACTGCTGATCCCACCAACAACTTCCTGGCATGGACATTCGGTTTGGTGGCATTGGTGATAGGCTGAACTGGATAAACCCACGATTTGCGCAGCTTAGGATTATCGTAGAGGAGCCACTTCTTGTCACAGGTCAATATCTTGCGGTGGAAATCCTTCTTCTTGAATCAGGAGAGCAAGGACACAGCAACATCGTAGCGCCTAGACTTGTTCGCGGCTGTGAGTTGGTGGGGCACCCAACTGCTTTCCTTGTGAATCCGTCCAAGCTTGTGCAGGCACTTTGGAATGGCTTGCCGCGTTACTCCGAGTTCTTGGGCAAGCTCCGACTATGTGCTACAGGGATCAGAGTCCAACAATTGTTCCAGTTCCTCATCGTGAAATTTCTGTAGCTGTCCTGGACATTCTGCATCATGGAGATCGAAATTTCCCTGCTTAAACCGCTGGCATCAGTTCTTACACATACTGTAGGACACAGCAGCCTCACCCAAAGCAGCACAGATCATTTTCTGGGCTTCCGCTGCACTTTTTATTTTCAGTTGAAACGCGAACAGGAAGCAGTGCCTCAAATGTTGCTTCTCGAACGACATTGCTTTTACTGTCAACTTCCGTCCCTTCTGTCACTACAGCTGTGAGCGGTTATGGTTGCCTGGAAAGCTGTTGGATGGCGCTGCAATCAGACATTATCGCACACAGCTAATTGCATTTGCCAACGTTCTATGATCGTTTGCGGTTAGGGGCATGAATTAAGTTGCACACCTATTATATATACACTGACGGAAAAAAATCCCAACACCAAGAAGGGGTTGTGTTAGATAAACGACAGTTAGTAGGCGGTGAGAGAACATCTGTAAGATGACGTCTTTGCAAATTTCGCGCTCGGCGCATATGTGTGGCGCTACTAGCGCCCCTCGGAACAGGCAAAGCAGGTTCGCTGTAAATACGCACAGTAACGTTCGTGAGCGTTAGTTATCGTTGAGATTCGACGTAGGGTGTTGATGTTAGTCAAGAATGCCTTTAAGAAGACGAAGAAGCCATTATCAACAGCTCACGGAGTTTGAACGAGGTCGTGTAATAGGGCTACGAGAAGGTGGATTTTCTTTCCGCAATATTGCAGAACGACTTGGCAGGAATGTAGCCACGGTGCATGATTGTTGGCAGCGGTGGTCAAGGGAAGGTACTGCCTCAAGAAGACCGGGTTCCAGCCGGCCACGTGGCACTACTGAGAGGGAAGACCGCCGTGTGCGGCTTATGGCAGTGGCGCATCGTACCACGTCTGCGGCAGCAATTCGAGCTGCAGTTGCTACCACAGTGACACAACGAACTGTTACAAATCGGTTACTTGAAGGACAGCTCCGAGCCAGACGCCCTGTAGCGTGCATTCCACTTACTCCAAACCACCGCCGTTTGCGACGTCAGTGGTGTCAAGCTAGAGCTCATTGGAGGACGGAGTGGAGATCTGTTGTGTTTTCTGATGAAAGCCGGTTCTGTTTGGGTGCCAGTGATGGTCGTGTGTTGGTTAGGAGACCAGGTGAGCGCCTGCAACCAACCTGTCTCCGGCCGAGACACACTGGACCTACACCTGGAGTTATGGTCTGGGGAGCAATTTCCTATGACAGCAGGAGCACTCTCGTGGTTATCCCACGCACCCTGACGGCACAGTTGTACGTCGGTCCGGTGATTCAACCTGTTGTGCTGCCATTCACGAACAGCATTCCAGGGGTGTTTTCCAACAGGATAACGCTCGCCCGCATACCGCTGTTGTAACCCAACATGCTCTACAGAGTGTCAACATGTAGCCGTGGTTTGCTAGATCACCAGATCTTTCACCAATCGAGCACGTATGGGACATCATTGGACGACAACTCCAGCGTCACCCCCAACCAGCATTAACCGTCCCTGTATTGACCGACCAAGTGCAACAGGCATGGAACTCCATCCCACAAACTGACATCCAGCACCTGTACGACACAATGCATGAACGTTTGCGTGCTTGCAGCATTTGGCGTTCGGAGTTTTGGATGGGGAAGCCGTCATGAAGAGTTTGACGGACGACTTTTTTTTTTTTTTGATTGGAGGTTTAACGACCACCGTGAGCAACTCAATGGGCTATAAGCAGTCGCCCGTCCCTAATTTAGGGTCACTGGTTCCAGGGAAGGGAGAGAGCCAGTGCCGTAAGACAAACACAACATCCATGCCTCACCGGGATTCGAACCCGGACCCCTTACGGACGAATGATCAGAGGCCAACGCCTTAGACCACTGCGCCACCGGGGCGGCTTGACGGACGACTACGGAGGTGTTTAAGGAACAATCCTAGCTAATGGGCCAATGTCGGGAATCGGACTCTCTGATAGGGAAGGAGAGGTTTACAACGAAGTAAATAGTTTTTTGACAGGAAATCCGTGCGGAGTACAGCGAGTTTCTGGAAGCTTGGGCTCTCCAGAAGTCAGTTGATCTACTGGAGGTTAATTTTGTAACCAATGAAACCTTTCTGTTGTTGCAAATAGATTGGTTACTGGCATTCTGTTTTACGTACTTAACGAGTCCTACTGCATGTGGAAAGAATCTACATCGGGACCATTGGGATTACAGAACAGTTGGGCCTGGAATTAGACCAACCCAGCGGGTCCCGACAGTCACTATTATTACTTTGTGTTGAAAACTTATCCAACATGATTTTTTTTTATTACTCTCATATGTATAATGTGGGAAGTTGTAAACAAAAACTGTATGTCCTTTTAGCAGTGAAGAAAATGGAACGTGCAATTTTCCCTCATCAGTAGTAGCGGGAATGAATACTCCTATTCTGGACGTATTTATTAATTTTACTGTACATACTTCAATTCAAGCATTATTAGAACTTTCAGTTTACACTTCTATAAACTAGACATTTATATTATTGAAGACAGTTATTACTACAGTCATTTACAAAAGTTTAAGACCATCTGCCAATTTATTGAAAGTTAAGATTTTTAAAGAAACAACTAATAACCAGTCAGAGATATTTGAAAATATGACATCACAGATGAATACTTAATTTTTTTAAAACACAAAAAGACCAAATCAGTACTCTGTGTGGCCACCTTTGTTTTTTATAACAGACGAAATACGATGCGGCATACTTTCAATGAGGGATTTGCTGTAGTCACTTGAGATGTCTTTGCACCACACGTACTTTATTGTGTCATTAAAGCTTGGGAATTTGATGGCTGTTTTTCTGCTACCTTGTCTTTTAAAATTGTCCACAAATTTTCAATGGGGTTAGGGTCCGGGCTATTACCGGACAGTCAAGCACAGTTATGTTTGATCTGTGGAATGGAGCACCATCATGCATAAAGATTGCGCACTTGCATGCGAGTTTAACAGCTTCTCACGTAATATTTCAACATAGAAAGGACCAGTCATGGTAGTGCCTGTCGGCCAAAAGGATAATGAAGCAGAACCGGATGCTGACATAGCACCCCCTATTAGCTACTAGGTGGATGTTTCAGGGTGTTTTTTTCATCAAACCTTTTGGTCGTCTAACTTGTGTTTCACGTGATTCAAATTGATGCACAGTTGATTCATCGGAAAAAGAACTTGGCTCCAATTTTCAGCAGTTCACGATTGATGACGCTTCGCAAACTGGAGTCTCTTCTTTTTCATGACAGAGGTTAGTCTAGGTTAATGTGCAGGTTTATAAGAATTTAATCCAAAATCCTTGCTAAGAATGTCGGGAAACAGTGCTGATACTAACATCAGACCCTTTTGAATGTGGGAAGGCCTTGATTTTCTTGCATGAACTCCTCGGAGAACGCATAACTATTCGCCTTATGGCATTGCCATGTGGGGTTGTTTTCCTTGGACGTCCACTTCTCTTTCAGTTGCTAAATTCACCTGTATCTCGATATTTCATGATCGTATTATGAATGGCAGTCTTGCTTACATTCACCTTTCTGCTTATGTCACGTTCGGAGTATCTATTCTTCATGATATAAAGTCACTATTTGTGCCACCAGAGTAACACTTAATGACGCTTTTTTTGCCCGTTTTTTGCTATATAGAACATACTTTCAAAACTCTCAGCATGAAAACCAGAAGCAAACTGACGCTCGCACGTTTCCCCACCTCTATCAACAGCTGCTGCTGTAGGATGATGCGACACCGACAGGAAGTTGAGTAACACAGACAGTGGCTGACGCAATCGGCAGAAACCTAATACCAACAGGTGGTCTTAAACTTTTGCAAATGACTGTAAAAGGAAGCCTTATGCGTTTGTTATTTTCAATATGTGATATTATAAATGTATTTATTTTTCTAGTTGTCCGTGCTCCTACTTGCAACAAAGTTTGTAGAGTGCGGGACTGAATGAGTCTCTCTTATAGAAGCTTTCCAAAGTTGTTTTTCCCAGAAAAGAAATGATGCAAAGGAAAATTTTTTCCTTCGTATCATTAGTAAACGGGCTGGGCGATGTATCGGTATTAAATTCCGAAATTTACGTGCTTATTGTTGTTCACTGAAAAAACAAAAAACAAGAAAGATGACACTGAATTTTCGGGTGAATAAGCACGTCTTTTGAATCCGTTCTGACGCAAATTAAATTTATCAAAGCTATTCAAAGTCAATCAAACTGGTATGAAAAACAATATCTAATGGAAGAAGTTTTTCAATAGGGTTTTTAATCCCTCAGATATTGCTGTAAACGTGAGCTTACACCCTCTGGTTGCAGACTTGTGCGTTAAGAAAAACATGAATTTATATGAGAAACATTTCGTACCGGAAACGTTCTCCAACATAGAAATAATTTTTCAAATCAACTCTTAGAAACCGAGTTATCGACTAAAATAAGATGGGACTTTACGTCCCCTGGTGGAAAACCATGCATTATTTTAGGAAGTATTCTCAAAAGGTTTTTTCATATGAGCGGTATTGGTCCAAGAAAAAAAAATTTAGTCGAGTTTTCAGGAGCCCAGATTTTGCTACAAATACATCAGAAGCAGAAATTAACACTTATGCCCCCTGGTGGCCAAACCATTCTTTACCAAACATTCGAAATTATGTGAAAAATATTTTCCATCAAGTCCTGTATGCGATACAGGAAGAACGTTTCAAATCGAAGTTTTAGAAGCGGAAATAACGCAGAAAACGCAATTTACCTTTGTGCCCCCTAGCGAAAAGTCTATGATTTACTTGAAAATTTTGAATTTACAGGAAACACATTTCGCATCGGAAACACTATCCAACAAAGAAAGAATTTTTCAAATCGGACTCCTTGAAATAGAGATATTGACAAAAATAAGATATACATCTACGCCCCTGGCGTAGAAACCACGCATTATTTCAAAAAGAAAATGTTCCTAAAAGGTTTGTTGACATGAGTAGTATCAGTCAACAAAATAATTATTTTAAATTGAGATTTTAGAAGCTCATATTTTGCTACAAATACATCAGAAGCGGAAATTAAGGCTCACACCACCTGGTGGCCAAACCCTTTTTTACAAAAAATAGAAATCATGTGCAAAGGATTTCCAACCAGGAGCTGTATCCGGTGCAGAAAGAATTTTTCAAATCGGAGATTTAGAAGCAGAGATATAGGGGAAAGCGATTCACCTGTACGCCCCCTAGCGGAAAGAGTATTAATTACTTGAAAATTTTAAAATTATATGAAAGACATGTCACAATGAAAACACTATCCAACAAAGAAGGAATTTTTCAAATCGGACTCTTGGAAGTGGATATTGACATAAATATACATCTACGCCCCCTGGCGTAGAAACCATGCATTATTTTAAGAAGAAAATGTTTCTAAAAGGTTTGTCGATATGAGTACTATCGGTCAACAAATTACTTTTTTTTTCAGTCGAGAATTTAGAAGCTCATATTTTGCTGCAAATACATCAGAAGCAGAAATTAAGATTTACGCCACCTGGTGGCCAAACCATATTTTTTTTACACAAATTAGAAATTATGTGCAAACGATTTCCCATTAGGAGCTGTATTCGGTGCAGAAAGAATTTTTCAAATCTGAGATTTAGAAGCAGAGATATAGGGGGAAATGCAATTTACCTCTACGCACACTAGCGGAAAGTCTATGAATTACTTACAAATTTTGAAATTATATGAAAAACCACGTCACACTGAAAACACTATCCAACAAAGAAGAAAATTTTCAAGTCGGACGCCTAGAATTAGAGATATTGACGAAAATAAGATATACATCTACCCCCAGGAGAAACTGTAATAGTTTAAGAAGAAAAAGGTTTATCTATGTGAGTGGCATCAGTCCACGAAAGAATTTTTTCAATCGATATTTTAGAAGCTCAGATTTTATGGCAAATACATCAGAAGCAAAAATTAACACTTGCACCCCTGGTGGACAAAGTATTCTTTACCAAAAATTTGAAATTATATGCAAAAGATTTTCCATCAGGAGGTGTATCCGCAGAAGAAATTTTTTTCAAATCGGAGTTTTCGAAGAATTATCGGGAAAAATGTAATTTACTTTTACGCCCCTTAGCAGAAAATCTATGCATAATTTGAAAAAGTAACTATCTAAAATACTCTTCGACATAAATGGAATCGAAAGATAAAAGAATTTTTTCAATAGGATCGTCCTGTCGAGAATTTTCATGTTCGTAAATCTTGGGAAACCTGATCACTTCGCTGAGATTTACGAAAAATAATAGAAAATAAATAAATAAAATACACAGAATGAAAACATTTCAAAATTGTGTTTGGAAGAGGCAGTGAGATAAGGGAATAAATGGCCATATTCATTTTACTTCACAGCCCTGACCAAGCAAACAAAATTTCTTAAAAGAAAGGGGGATAATGGCATTAAACTTCTTTTTTCTTTTGGCCTGATTCACATTTTTTTTCTCTTTAGTAAGTCAAAAAAAAAAAAAGAAAAAAAAAGGGCGAGCAAAAGAAGACAGCATAAACCCCTTTTAGAAAACAAAATTATTCACAGTTAATCACGGAATGAGGAAAAAGCGTTTCTGAAAAAAAAAAAATTGTGAGAAAAGGAAATCTTTCTTCCAGTCTGCCATTTTAGGCAAAGGGATTTAAAAGCTCCCAAAATGTGGCCACAGAGGGTTCTCTGGGCAAAAGAAATTCTATTTATAGAACAGCAGCATACTGAAAGGCTACGAAGTTTCCCCCTTTTTGCTTACGTGTGGAGGTCAGGGGTCACTCTCCAGGCGTGGGAGAGAAATTCCGTTGGGAAGCTGTTAGCCAATGAGGAGGGATCAGCGGTTTCAAGCACCCCAGAGTTTTTTTTCCGTTAAGAGAGAACACTGTTTCTGGTCGTCGCGCTCGCTGGTCTGCAGTGACAGTGGAAGGCAAATTTTCTCCTCACCTTGTGGCGGGGAGGGAACAGTCAGAATGAAAATTCGGAATCGAATCGCAAAGCTCAGTTAAAATGAGTATTTTTCAAGGATCTCATTACCGGAGATAACAAAAAAAAATTGCGGACGACCACTGGGGTTGGTCTTGAATGCCAGCAAGTGCGCTTCAAGATGGCGGAGGAAGAAGCAGACCCAATTCCTACCAGGGGAGAGCTGAGAAAAAAAAGTCTTCTCCCTTATTGATATCCCGGAAAGAGAGGGCCCAACATCTACAGCTTCTCCTTCTGTTGCTACTCCCAAAAAGAGGCCGGCTTCAAAGACAGGAGGAAAGAAGCCCAAAAAACAGTTCCATCTCATCCCTAAGTTTCGGAAATGGTTACCTCGGCTATTACCAGTTTGAAGGAACGTGGAGGCTCTTCCCTGCAGGCCATCAAGAAGCACATTGCTGCTAATCACAAGGTGGATATTGAACAGCTCCCTCCTTTCATCAAAAAGTACCTCAAGTCTGCAGCTACCAGAGATGCCCTTGTTCAAACAAACAAAAGGAAAAGGTGCCCACTAGGTCAACAGGAATAAAGAGCTCCTATGCACCAGCTCAAAAAAAAAAAAAAAAACAGTTCGTCTAGGGCGAGAATGAAAAAAAGAAAGACATGGAAGACAGAGACTTTGGTTGTTCTTGGGCCGTGAACTCTGGGGGGAGTTGAGTTGTGAAAAAAAAAAAAGGAAAAAAAAATGAGGACGCCAGCTCAGAGGTAATGTTTTAGTTCATATCTTTTAGTATTGATACATAAAAGCCCACGCAAGTACCCGAGCTTCGAGCTGAGCATAGGAAAAAAAAAGTTTTTTTTTTGGCCTCTGATTGTGGCTGTGTTGTCGTTCAGTTTTCAAAAATAAAATTTATTAGTTCCTCACGTATGAGTTCAGAAAAAAGAAAAAAAAAAAGAAAGGGGAGTTGAAAATGATTTCATTTATGTTTTTTTTGTATTGTAGTGTCTGGTGTGCTTAGGGAATGAAACCACCTGAGTTAATGTTAGGCAGTGTAAAAATAAATTCCATGACATTTTCTGTGAGTAGTTAAAAAAAAAGAAAAACACCAACAACAAAATAAAGAAGTGGAAGTGAATAATTTTCTGGGTCATGTAGTGATAGATGATATAATAAGTATGTTAAGATATTTCGGAACGAACACCTTCCAGACCAGTATTTCTCTTAAGTGAAATGTAACCCATTTTGTGCTCGGTGATTTCAGTATTTTGTGAAGTAGAATTTGTATTTATGAGCTTAGCGTAGGTGCCATGTAGTTGGGAATTTTTCTTGTAGGCTGGTAATTATTTTGTTTTAGTAAATTTAAGTGCTAAATTACTCTTTAAAATTTAATTTTTGTATTAGTGAGGGCTAATTTCTAGTTTCAGCCCGTAGATTAGAAAAACAGGTTTTTATGGGGGAAAGAATATAGGAATTGGGCATACAGGTAGATATGAGCATATGTATAGTGTGACTGAAAAGAACCCGAATAGCTGTTGTGTTTCTTCAAGAAGTGATGATTTTTCAGAAAAAGAGTGATTTAGGAAGTATGGTGATTTATAGAGTTTTCTCGAAATAAAGTACGGTTGGGTATAGTGGTTCAAGTATGGTGTTATTGAGCTTTCTGGGAAATGAGTATGTAGAATGTGTTCCTGGGAGATAAAGATAAGTGATTTTCTGGGAAATGAGTATGTACAGTGTGTTCCTGGGAGATAAAGATAAGTGATTTTCTGGGAAATGAGTGTGTTCCTGGGAAAATGAAGATATGAAGTGTGTTCCTGGGAAAAATAGGATAAGAAGTAATTTTCTGGGAAAAAGGGTGATGTATTGAATTTTCTGGAATATAGATGAAGAGATATTTTGGGAACAAGTGAACTCTTGTGGGATACTTTACCCTATGTAGACATGCCTCGGGTCTGAAAGGGTGCACAAAACAAATTGGGGGATTTGTTTTCTGCCTGAGTAAGCTTGTTCGGCCCATGGGAGGTGGTACCTATGAGAGGGAGTGATGTGGGTTGTCCCCAAATCAGAGTGAAGGAACAGAAAAGGGTTAGGTCGCACTTTGCTCCACTACACTGTATAGGCTGGGAATGGATTCACGACCCATTCCCGCCTTTAGACTCAACCTTTGTTGTTCCTGCCGTGAAATCGTGTTTTTCGAGGCAAGTGGAATTCGTTGAAGGAGATGATTGTTTGGCTTTAATGCCCGAGTTTAGTTATACATTGGTGCTGGTAGATTTGGAGGACTTATAGTGGGGAATTTTTGAATAGTTGGATTTTTATAACTTGTGAGTAAATTGAGTAGGGTATTTAGTGTATTGGGTTTTGTATAGTGTCTAGAATTGGTTCAATGTCAGGTAATGCTACATGGTTAGGATATGTTGATTGAAGGCAAGGTAGTTGATTTTAAGACAAATTTTCCCGAAAGTGTAGAACCTGGTATAAAATAACTTTTCATTATATGTAAAATTTTGGCAGTTGATATGTTAGTTTAAAATTAAAAGGTGAATTCAGAAGACTGGTCTGAGAGGGTTGGTTCGAGCGATTAGAATAACATAGTGTAAACATATGCATATAATACTTTTTTTTTTCCCCGAGAGAGAGAGATTTACCTTCCACATATTTAAGTTGCACACCATGTTAAAGCAAGTGTTTGGGCTGTGCGGTGTAATTCAATGAAATTCTGGTATTTATATTCTGCTTTGGTTCTGTGACTGGTGCGATAATTTCATCCAAGACTCTAAGCTGTCAGATGTTTATTGTTTTTGGCCCAGTGGCCGGGGTTGAAATTGTGTCAAAAATTTAATCTCACTCTTGTTAAGTTTTACAATAAATATAGGCCAAGTGGCCTTTCAAAAACCTAAACCTTAGTGCAATGAAGTTTTAGATATTTTCAGTTTAAATTTTCATCACATGGTCCAAGTGCATCCCCTCAGCAATGACTGAGGTGGGAAAGTAATCTTATGTTATTGTGGTAAAATCAATGTTTTTGTCCTAACTATCTAATTTGATCATCGCCACTTCCAAAAGGTTATTTACACATGTACATTGTATACCATTAAATTTTAGTGTTTACAAATTTGGTACACATGCAAACAATAGTTACCTTTCTTACACCTTCAGGTGTATCTACTCAACAAACGCAAACAACACAAACAATACAATAGTAACTTTGGGAGTTACCAAATTCAGTGGTGCATTTTATTTTTTTCTATTTTGTTTCATGGCCTTATTCAAAATTTCAGTTTTGTTTCGAAATGCATCCCCCAATCTCCCAAATTCTAATTTTTCCATAATTTACATATAAATTTCAATATTAGCATAAAATAGTCTCTTTTGTTAACAACCTCTTAAAATTTCAATATAACAGGATGTTTAGAAGCAAATATGTAGAATAAAACGTATTTTTGAATTCGACATCATCTGATTTACGTCCTCGAGCGGCGACATTATACATCGCAAAAAAAAAAAAAAAAACGAAATGAAGGATCATCATTCGCATATTTCAAGCTTCCCAATGCAAAAAGAATTTTTCAAATCGGACTAATAGTTGCATAGATATCGTGGGTACAGGCGGACAAACTCGTAACATAAGCACGATCCTTTTTTACAAAAGACTTGCAGGGGGGGGGGATATATATGGGATGTAAGGTCAGGTGATGCGCAACATCACAGCCTCTCCTTGACAAATGTCAACCCCGCCTTCTCGTGGTGCATCCTGTTCGCACTAAAGGAGCTCTGACGACCGCCAATAGCGGTATAACTATACCATCGGGATTAGAGGAAATGCTATCCCACACTCACCAACCCGCTTGGCCAGCGTGGTGAGTTATGGCCAAACCCCTCCAAAATTACTCCACAACTTAAATCTTGGCCCTCAGTCTCCGGCAGCTGGAATATACCTGGCCAAGGCAGCGGCCAGTGCGACATGAAGGCAGAGGGTGCTAAGAATCCCTGGAGGACCGGACTAGGCTGCCATCTGATGCTAACCTTGGCTACGTATAATGGACGCTCCCATTCTTCTGATTCAAGACTTCTTGAATTGGAAGAACTACAAAGGATCAAGTGGGACATCGTCGGGATAAGTGAGGTAAGGAGATCTCATTGAACTGAAAAGTGGACATCTCTTCTACTATCGTGGGACAGACACTCGCAGAACTAGTGGTGTTGGATTTATAATAAACAAGAAACTGAAGGATAAAGTTGTAGAAGTTGAAAGTTCCTCTGACTGAGCTGCACGACTCGTTATCCAACTCCTGAGAAGATACCAGGCTCAGATTATTCAAACTCATGCACCCACCACAAGTCATCCTGAAGAAGAAATTGAAGAATTTTATGAGGAAATTCGTCATCTAAATAATAAAGGTAAGCAGCACTTCAAGATAATTATGGGAGATTTCAATGCAAAAATAGGGCAACGGCAACAGAATGAAACTTCAGTAGGTAAATTCGGTCACGGCAACAGAAACCAGCGTGGAAATACTCTTGTCGAGTTTGCAGAGGCAGAAGGTTTTTTCATCTTGAACTCCTTTTTCAAGAAAAAGCTGCACAGGAAATGGACATGGAGACATCCAAATGGAACGACAAGAGAAATTGATTTTATTATGTGTAACAAAAAATTCGTCATAGAAGACTGCAGTGTGCTAAACAAGTTCAACACAGGTAGTGACCATAGATTGGTGAGATGTAAGATGCACCTCAACACTAAACTCGAATGTGGCAAGTTCATAAGACAAACAAAATGTACTGACATAACCAACCTTAAAAAACACCATAATACCTTCAAGTTGGAACTCAAGAACAGATTCTCTGCTTTAGAAGGCCTAACATCGGAAGAAGTGGATATTTCTGAAGTTAACAGAAAAGTAACCAAAGCTCTTATGGAAACAGCAACAGAATTAGCTGGGTCTAAGAACAATTTGCATGTGAACAAATTATCAGGGAAACACCAAAATGTTGATGCAAAAAAGAAGAGAGATGAGGACAACTAAAGAAGATGTGACTTCCAAAGTGGAATACATAGAGCTATGCAAGACAGTACGAAAAAGTATCACTGAAGACGTAAGGAAATTCAACTATGAACTAGTGAGGAAAGCAATTGAAAACTACCATAGCCTAAAGATAGCAAAAGGACATCTCAGTAAGGGAAGAAAACAGATTATGGCACTGAGAGAAGAAGATGGTTCTGTAACAAGAAATAGAGACGAAATTTTGAAAAGAGTGAAAGATTTCTACTCCAAGTTATATGAAAGGGATGATGCATGTACTCCAGACATCATGGAAGGTACCAGTACAGAGTTCTTCCAGTCCTCCCAGCAGAAGTTGCACATGCAATCAAGAACATGAAGCGGGGAAAAGCTCCAGGAGAAGATGGAATTACTGTAGACATCATACAAGAAGCAAGTGGAGAAATCGAAACAGTACTCGCCCAAATTTTCACTCGATGCCTTAATAAAGGGAAGATTCCTGAGGATTGGAACAACGCTATAATGATCCTTCTACATAAAAAAGGTGACATTGAGGATCTCAGGAACTACAGACCTATCAGCCTCCTACCAGTGGTTTATAAAATCTTCACTAAAGTTCTTTCACACCGTTTGAAGGTAACACTGGATATGGCTCAACCGAGAGAACTAGCTGGATTCAGGAGTGGCTACAGCACAATAGATCATATCCACATACTGAGAGAACTAATTGAAAGAGCGAGGGAATATGAACTTCCATTGTGCATGGCTTTTATCGATTATGAAAAAGCCTTTGATTTGGTGAAACCATCAGCAGTTACAATGGCTCTGAAATCCTGCAGTATTGAAGATGCATACATTAATATTATTAATAACATCTATGAAAATGCAAGTGCAAAGATTCTGCAGTTTGAAAATACAACACACATAAAAATTGGAAAGGGAGTGAGACAAGGGGACACCATATCTCCGAAGCTCTTTAACGCCACATTGGAAAATGTCTTTCAATCCCTGAACTGGGAAAACAAAGGGATAAAGATTAATGGAGATTATCTAACCCACCTTCGTTTTGCTGATGACGTAGTCATTTTTGCAACTACCCCATCAGAGCTGCAGAGTATGATCCAAGAACTTGCTGACAAGAGTAAAGAAGTGGGATTAAAAATGAACTTTCAGAAGGCAAAAGTTATGTTGAATGCTTTTACACGAAATGAAGATTTATCGATTGATGGAGAAAAGCTGGAGATAACAGACACATACATTTATCTTGGACAGCAGATATCAAGTGAGGGTCACATTGATGAAGAAATTAATCTGCGTACAAAACTTGCCTGGAGAGCTTTTGGGAAGAAACAGCATAATTTTCAAGAACAATATGCCATTATGTCTTAAAAGAAAAGTGTTTGATCAATGCATCCTTTCAGTGCTTACGTATGGTGCAGAGACGTGGACTTTAACTAAAAGAGACATACAAAGGCTGCAGACAACTCAAAATAGCATGGAGAGGTGCATGCTTGGTGTAACCAGGAGAGATAAGAAGAGGAACTCGTGGATCCGAAAAATGACAAGAGTGGAAGACATCATGATCAGAGTTAAATCCCTGAAATGACAATGGGCTGGACATACTGCCAGAAGGACAGACCATCGATGGACAGGCGAAATTTTAGATTGGATTCCAAGGGACAGGAAAAGACCCAGAAGAAGACCACATGTGAGATGGGTGGATGAAATTCGAAAGTATGCGGGAGTGACATGGAGGAGACCGACACAAGACAGACTGTTGTAGAGGAAACTTGGGGAGACCTTCGTCCAGCAGTGGATTGATAATGGTTGACAATGATAATGATATATATATAGGAGGGCACGAAATTTCCGGTCGCTAGCTCGCCATTGGCAAGTGAAGAATTGGGATTGGCGAGTAAAACTTTTCTCATTGAATCACCGCAATTTCGTTAACAGCCGCGGCTATTATGATGATAAGTTTTTTTTTCTTTTTTTTTTTTTTTAAATATGCGGCGTGCTGCTGATATGGTAAATTTGTTTTCTGTAATTACTTTTTTTTTCCCCTCTGAAATTTCCACACTTTTGAGTAAACCTTTTTTTTTTTTTTCTTCCATAAACTGCCTGGTTCTTGGTGATCGTATTGCTCGTTTGAAGTCTGTAAAGATCACTCACTCTGCTGGCTTGTTTATGTGCCACTATTGTTAACTGACTCACTCGAATGAACTTCGACCGTGGGGTTACTGGGGGGGGCTGAATCCCATCAAGAGATGCAGGCAG
The DNA here is from genome assembly GCA_039090855.1 of Macrothele yani. Lineage (NCBI taxonomy): Eukaryota > Metazoa > Arthropoda > Arachnida > Araneae > Macrothelidae > Macrothele > Macrothele yani. Next base: position 107,232,197 of record CM077029.1, on the reverse strand, counting down.
GCCACAGCAAAAACAATCCGTCAAAGAAACAAAGAAAGAAAGGCAAAAATAAACAAGCTTCCCTCAGATTTATGACACCCGCATTTGAGCTTCTAGAACAAACTTTTTAAGCAGTGCGCAAAAACACAAAACACCGGGTCTTCGGCACTGCATTTTTTTCTTTACTTTTGATAGCAAAGACAACAGAGGAACTTCGTTTACGGGGAAAAAATAAAAAGATGCACTATTTTAATCGTATTTTTAGAAACTGGGAAGAACAGTGTTTTTTCTTGGCAAAAACAATTTTGTAAGTATTTTACTGTTAAAAAAAGTGTGAATCACTGTAGATACTAATTTTCTAAGAAAACTGCTCACTGTCAACGGTTGATCGGAGGATTTTCACTGTCATCGTTAAATTCATTAAATGTTTACGTACTAGAAAAATTATTTGGAAAACGCGAATGAATAATAAAAAATTATAGTAGAATAAAAATGTGAATTTAAACACAGTATTTCTATCTTTAACTTTAGGGATCGGCTCATAAAATTACTGTTTTCTACGCTTTCCCAGTTTAATAAGGCTACAGCTGTTAACGCATGTGCTGCACATACGGCAACATTTGCTCCCAAGGTGACTAAATTAACACTTCGGCAAAACCTTAAAACTTTATTATAAAAACCATATATACTCGCGTAAAAGCCGAAAGTTTCGGCTTATATGCAGGTCCCGATTTTTTTGCCAATTTCTAGCTGTTGAACTAGGGGGCTCGGTTTATACGCGAGTATATACGGTATGTAAAATGCTGTTTTTTTTCCCTAGCAGCATTCTCCTTTCATGTGACGTCATGATCTTTGATCACAACCTTGGCAAAGCCTTCACGCATTGTGAGGTATAAAGTTCTTTCTGAATTGGTGGAATCCTTAAAAAAAATTAAAAGTGATGTATATTATTGGATTTTCTTATGAAACCAGGCTTGTATAATTGCGTAAACCAATGCTGTCTGTCGTTTGGTGGACAAGGGTTCGAATTGCTAAAATACCTGCTAGGTTTTATGATTTACCCATAAAATTTACGGAAATGCAGCTTGCTTTACCGGCAGAGTGTTTATTCTACAGATTTGTTTCTTCCACAATTTTTTTTTCTGATGATTTTGCACCCAGCATTGACTTTTTATTCAACATTATCCATTTAAATGAAGAACCGATGTAAGTTACAAATAAACTTTTCAGTTACTTGGGAACATTTGTCTGCAGTTTTCCCACGTTGTTTTGAGTTGTTTCAAACGTTAAAGAACTTAACCGCGCGTGAACGGTATGTAAACAGCTGCAGCTGGGCTTGTTTATCTCTCGGCGTGTCCACAGGCGGGCGGGCATCTATTGGAACACGTCTTTATTACTCCTAGTTCGAAATGCTATCTCAGAACGTAGTTATCGTAGAAAAATAATATTGAAGCGGATTTTAAATCTGTGGAATTTTTAAGCCCAGATTGATACCAAACATGACGAAATTAAACAAAAGCTGCCAGTTTTGCGAAATTAAAAATCCATTTGGGGCATGGTTTTGTAACTACTCTGGCAATAACTAACGAAAGAATGCAGTATTACAAGAAGTTAAAAAATTCAACGCTCATTCGACCCAGTGCTTCTCCAGCAATGATTTATTTTGCTGCTCCTTTAGTCAGTAAGTTTTCTATGCTTTCCAACCGCAGATTGAGGAAGTGTAATATGTTCCAGATTTGTCTGTCCGTACGATAATTTGCATGATGTCTTGGCTGGATTTAACGAAATTAGTATGTTGGGGTCCATTCTAATTCCCCGTATGATGTTCTATCTAAACCTTTATTTCTTGATGATAACTTTCAGTTGATCTCTGCTTTCCTAGCTGATCAGCTCGATCGGATAACTCGGTAGTCGGTATCCGTGATGCGAATTCTGCAAAATCTTAAAAATGAAAAGTATGCATTTTGCACTACGTGTCGATGCATTTTCAGCGTTTCGCGTGGTGGAATGATATTACTAATCATATTTCTAGTGCCAAGCATAAATCTAATGTCGACTGCGTGGGGAAAAAATACGAAATTAATTTTCTTTGTTAAAAGTTATTATAAACTGGACGCGATTCACGCAAAATGTTCACTTCGTTTTTACTTGAGCATAATTTACCAATTAGTGCCCCTCAGTCATTCATTTATTTATTTATTTCATTTGACTGTCTCATTGTCCGTCACTCCGTAAGATAAACCTAGTATGAAAATGGTTCGTTTTTGAAAACATTTTAGTTTGTTCAGTGACAGCGTGGGATACAATCCTATTGGATTTAGGGGTCAAAGGGTGGGACTTCCATAAAAATTAGTTTTTATCTCTTTATAGATCAAAATGATAGCATAGTAATGAGAAATTATGTATAGATTCTATTTTAATCGAAATATACGTGCCGATAAATTCAAACATCTGTAAACATATTATATCATTAACATATCGTTTTTTAATTGATATGTTCGATATATTTAATCAATACGCGCGACAAATAATTTCATCGAATATATCGATTAAATTGTTTATGGATTTCGGTTTCTGAAAGTTCGCAGGTATGCGCTAAGGAGTGGCGAGTGTTTTTTTTTTTTTTTGGCGAGTGCATTTGATCTCGAAATTTCTCCCCCTGTATATAAATAGGCTCAGTTCTGATTGAGCTGTCAGTCTGGAATGTAAGACTACGACTAGCAGATCAAAGAGTTCAAATGAGCTAGTCTAGTACGGTTTCAAAGCGTTAATTTAATTTGTTATAGCCAACACAGGTCTATGATGTGAAAAGTAGCTTACATAACTTTTACAGATAATGCTGGATACATTGCGAACACAAAGCAGATCAACACACAAATTACCCAATGTGGTGCTGTCTTTTTGGGCTTCTTATATTTCTCATCACTTGCTCTTGCATCTCGTTTTGATTTTCTCCACATTCGCAGATGCGAATTTTGCGGCAATGTTAACCTGTTCACACGAAAACAATTATTTTTTTAGTTTAAACCACTCCGATATGTTGTTTCTATATTTGAATAGACCTCGTTGAGAGCCAGTGGTGGCTGTGGCTCGTGGTTGGAAAAATAGGTGAAGAGGTACAAGAGCAGTATGAAAAGATATATACTGTCTACAATGAAAATCCCTTAATGAGGACTTCCTTATTTTTTGTATATTAAATCAAATTTCCTTCCTCTTAAAGCTGCAAATTTGTCGATTATGTCGTCATAAGATGGTTGTTTCTTCGTGAGCATCAATAAAATATCTTCCTGAATAGAAATATTTGCCAGAAAAGCAAGTCTATCTTGGGAACTAGTGTTTCTTGAGTAAGTTTGTATTCTTTTAAGAAAACTTCTTTCCACTGGCACACTTGTAGATGTAATTGTTAAACTGAGGAAAACCAATTTATAATCTTCTGTAAAAATGTCTTTGACTCCGTGAAACACTCGAAGCAGTTCTTGAGTCAATATATTCCTTAATTTTTCATCGGCATATACAAGACTCAGTTCATTTTTAAGGCACTGGTGTTTAGTAAATATGTTTCCGTAAAAATGTAGATTTTCAAGAGCGCGAGTGGGAAAACATGCATTAAATTATTCGAATTTGGTTGTGTTAGCAAGTCAGACAAATTTAAGATTTTTACAGTCTTGAAATCTTATATCCATTTCCATAAGAATGTGGTCCAAAATTTCAAAATACAATTGTTTATAATTTTGAAAAATTGTTTCCTGTGTAAGAGCAGCATATTTCCGTGCTTATTTCTGTGATTTTGCTAGCTTTTCCAAACTGTGTTTCAAATAATTCATCGTTCCTTTTATGGCTCAAAATTTCAGGAGTTTTTTTTTTTTAAATTTGATTTACACAGTAGTTTATGTTTAGTTATTTTTTTCTTCAAAAGTTCGAATAATAGATCGGTGGAGCCAAAAATGTAAATTCGAAAGTGTTCATATCATTCAAAAACACCTTGGCAAGATGAATTAATTTTTTGTCTGATTATTCGCTGTTCGTCAGAAATCCAAACACTTCCTTCAATTTATCCCAATCTTCAACAACTACACTTACTAATTTCGAAGTGGAGGACCATCGAGTTTCTGTTATGGTTGGTCTGCATCTTGCGGTTGTTGATATAAGTGTATAAAACCGCTTCGCAGAATGGTGAACAAACGAAGCAATTCCACTGAGGCTTGCAAAAAGTATTCGACACTTAGAAATTTTAGAAAAACTCTGGCGTAATACAAGATTCAAACGATGAACTAAGCATTGAACAAAAACAGCTTGAGAAGCTTTATCCTTGACTTTTTTTCTACAGCCCACTGAAGTGTCCAGACATTATACTTGCCCCATGGTAACATTGTCCTATTTATTTGTGTCGGTAATCAAACTGTTCCAAAATTTTGTCTAGCATTTTGTATAAAGCTCCTGACGTTCTATCTTCATTCACATCATGGAAGCCCAAAAATCCCTCAACCAATACACCTTCCGAATCAACAATCAAAAATTATTTAATTTTTGACGTGATCGTTTATATATTCCGAAATACATTCAATTAATTCATTTTGAATAGTTTTTTATCCTTTTGTATTGATTTTCTATTTCTAAAGAACTTCTTCATATCAGCAAATGAAAGTAATTCAATGAAATTCCACGATTTATCGAGCCCATGCTTTCGTCATGGCCATGGAATGCTAGTTCTTGTTTGCTCAAATACAGTATAGATTAATACTGCATCAATCCCTGTCTGCAGGAAAAGTCTATTTAAACGAACGTTGTCGTTAAAATGTGTTTTCAAAAGCCTAGCATTCTTCCTTAGGGCATCGGCAATGGTGTTTTGATTTTTTTCAAAACTCCTTAACATTAATCCGCATTTCAGGTGTTCGCTAGAATCACGATGTTTATGAAGGGACCGTGTTACGATTAATAAATCTGAGAATCCGTCTTTATTCCATGCCAAATGTTTATTACTAAAAAGTAAGCAGCCCCCCCCAAAAAAACACAGAAGTGCTGCAAATCCATTTGTATTCAGTAAACCAACAATTTTTAAAATTAATATTGTTAGATTTACCGCTCTTCTTGATTTCGTTCTTGGCAACAATTGTCAGTGAATCCGTTGGTCGTCCTTGAAGCAAAATGTCTCTTTCATCTTCATCTTTCCACAGAGTAAACGGAGTTTGCAATAAATTACAAACAATGTCGTCCACAGGATGCATACTAAAAACTATCACTATCAGTTAAATTGTACACAAACCTAAAATATCAGTTAAAGCTTTCAACAAATAATCATAAAGCACGAAAGTACAAATTCCTTTCGGAAAATAATGTACCACAGTATTACAAGGAAAATGCCCTAGCAGATTGCATGGTAGTCCGCGCACTCCACCGTGATCTTTCACGACTTTACGCTCAAAAACTGAAAGATGCAGAGGTAAGGCGCGTGAAGCTGAAACACTTCACTTGAGTGAGCAGATTGGGGAGGGTGACGTCACGGTTACCATGGCAACTCGGCCTAAAACTGCAGACTTCCAAAGCATTCTCATTTCGGCTCTTCATTTGCACTGTTTTGCGTATTAGGATTTGTTTTCCGTATTGAGCGCGCCATGTGAATTAATATCTATTCAAAATTTTGAGTATTTTGGAACTGAATAAAAGCAAAAAGAATATACTATAAAAAAATACTGAATAAAACTTTTTGAGTAAAATAGGTGAAGAGGCACTTTACCTACTTCACCTGAAAAGCCGCCACTGTTGAGAGCTTAAAAACGATACCACGCACAGTTGTTTTGCACTCGCGGTTGTCCAGATAAACTGCGATATTGTCAAAAGTGTTCATCACTTCACAAGAAAAAATTTAAAAGGTTCCGTTCAAACCACTGCAAAATGTTCTTCATATATTTGAATAGATCTCGCCGAGAGCTTTAAAATGATACCACACACAGCAGTGTTGCACTTGTGGTTGCTGGATAGACTGAGTCAAATGCAGCGGCACACCTAGAAATATTACGTCATCATCATCTCCCCCGCACACAGGGAGCGTCGTGAGTACGACGTATCGCGCAGCACGCGAATTAGACTCCATGCTGTTTACGAATATGCTAACACGATTAGTGTGCAGCATGTATTTTTAACGCTATAATTTCAATTGGGACCTATTTTTGTCACAGGCAGTCAGCCCTTAGTCGTCCCATACTATCTGCAGAATTAGACGTAGTTCTACGTCAAAATCAAAGAGCCAGTGCATTGTTTTACAATGAAAATTAAATCTTTTGTCAGTGCATTGTTTATAATGAAAACTATAATTTGTGGAAGTTCAAAGACCAAATGTGTCTAGTAAAAGAATCATTATGGGATGCAATTTCAGATGCAGATTTTTAGATGCAGACAAACAACGTGCACAAATACGTGGCAGAAATTTCGGGGTCCGCATTTCAAACTTTTACCGCTGTTTATAGTAAAAAAATCGTCCAAGTAGCTGGATGAGGTGGGAGAAATTTCCAAGTTAGTATTTCAACCGTTACCGCGCTTTTTAGCGAAAAACGGTCTTACAATCATCAGGGTGGGGGAAATTCCGGGGTCTGAATTCCCCCTGTTTGATGATATTGATCTTCCACATGCTGCCAAAATAGCTCATGTCCAACGAGGCATGAACACTACGTGATTTCTAAAGATGTCTAGTGCTATCTGGTACCAACATGTTATCAGTAAATCATTTAACTCTTGAAAAATATGTGGTTGAGCTACCACAAATTGGATGTGCTGTTCCGCCGCAACCACACATACTTTATTGGATTGATGTCTGGGGAATTTGTAAGCCACGGCAATATCTGCAAGTTTTCATGTTACAAGAACCATTCTCGAACAATCTGGGCAGTGTGGTATGACGCATCATCTGGTTGAAAGAAGGCACAACTAGAGGGGAATATCATTGCTATGAAAGGATGTATCCAATCTGCAATGATTTTTAGGTGGGTGGTAGACATCACAGTTGCCTGCACATGAATGACTGGACCCAGGGTTTACCAGCACAACGTTGCCCAGAGCATTACACTTCCTCTACTGGCTTGTTTTTGTCCCACAATGCATCTTGGTATCACCACATCCCCAGGTGAATGGTGCAAATGCATGCAGCTACACAGCCCGATTTTCAGCAGGCTTCAAGATACTATGTGATGTGACCCATTACTCCCGTCACCGCATTCAAATTACCGGCAAGTTGGGGAACAGTATCCCTTCTGTTGGCTCGTACCATACAGGATATCTTTTGCTCATCTCTAGCATCGACGAACTGTGGTCAGCCAACACCTTGCCTGCGGTTTCTTGGTTATTCCTCTTGGGACCACTTCTTGAGGGTACAAACAACTGCTGACAGAGAGCTCCCTCCCACAAGCCTTGCTGTCTCAGAAATGCTCTAACCCAGTCGTCTGGCATAGCAAATTCATTTAAATCTTGTTTTTTCCCACCTGCAGAACAAGTATAACACTGATTAACAGTGCTCAGTGTCAGGTGTTGTTTATAGAGTTTCGCATACTTCATGCACCGTCGTTTACCTGTGGTTGCTATGATTTGCATAAAGAAGCACTGGTCATAAAGTTTTGGCTCTTCGGGGTATAATGCGTGGTAACAAGTGCAATGTGAAACGCAAAAAATCCCACTGGCAACTGTGATGGAGACAACACATTGGAAGTGTAAATAATTAAACTGCAAAACCAAATATCAAATTGTAAATTGAGCACTTTATGTAAAATTTGAACAGACAATTGTAGAAACCTAGTCAAAATCTTCACATAGAAATAGTTTGGAATTATACAGTGTTTCAAAAGGGGGTAATAACAATTTCGCAGGGGTACAGAGAATGACTCAGAAGACATACATAAGCTGAGTCACTCGCATAATAGCAAGTTTTTGCCATGTCCCGGGATTACCGAATTTTGCCACAAGAGGGCGTTTACCGTCAAACACTTGAGAAATGGTAACTTTTGAAGGTGCAGAGCGAGCAGGTTGTGCTTTGGTTAAAGGAAACAAAGTCTGAGACATAAGTTCAGAGGAATTTTTGCACACACTATGGCAAAGAACCTCCGAGTAGGAATGAAATCTATGCATGGCACAATAATTTTGTGGAAACTGGCTGTTCTATTCATCATCCAATGTCAAGTGGTTGGCCACATCTCTCCGATATTGTTGTGGACAAAGTGCACGAGAGCTCTGTTAGAAATCCTCGAAAGTCAATGAGATGTGTCTCTCAGGAAACTGGCATTCTGCTTGTGACTGTGTGACGTGTTCTGTGCATTTCAAGCCTTACAAATTTACAATCGTGCACCAGCTAAGACAGACAATGATAAGATTTCTGTATGCAAATGATCAGTCGGATAGAAGAAAACAAGGACTTTCCAGAGACAATTATTTTCAGTGAAGAGTGCACTTTTTATGTAAATTATTTTCAGTGATGAGTGCACTTTTTATTTAAGTGTTTAAGTCAACACCCATAACTGTAGAGTTTGGGGAAGGGAACATCCACATGGCATAATATTGATATAAACGTTTGTAACACAGCCCAAAAAAGTATGTTTATGCGCCATGAGCATGATGAAAGTGTACGGACTCTTCCTTTTGCAGAGTCCACCATTACTGGTATGTGTATCTCACAGGCTGCAACAGTACCTCATCCTGCAATTAGAAGACGGTGCCCATGAAGGACGCTTGGGCTTTCAGCAAGATGCAGCACCTCCGCATTACCTAAACACCCATTTTCCAAGTAGGTGGATTGGTAAAGGTGTGCCTGTAGCATCGCAATCTTGTTTGCCAGACCTTACACCACTAGATTTTTTTCTTGCGGGGTTTTGCTAAACATCATGTCTATGTACCACGACCACCAACTGATGAGCTGCATATACAAGAACTACTGCTGACATTGCTGCTCTTGGGGCCGATACGCTATGTCGCGTGTGGCAGGAAATTGACTACAGGTAGGGATGTCTGCGGAATTACTGGAAGCAGTCACATCGAAATTTGACTCTGTGTTGAAACTTAAAAGTGCTACTCTACTGTTACTCCTTTCTATTATTGTCTTGCAAATTTGTATAACCCCTTTTGAAACACCCTGTATATGAAAAACACTCTGCATAACCCCTTTGAAACACCCTGTGTCTACTGATTTCTAATGAGCCAAATTCATGACATCTTCAGTTAAATTCTTGACTTCTCAACAATGCGTGGCACAATGACAGCCATTCTAGACTCATAATCTAGTACCCTTGGCTTGAGATCCCAGGTTATTTTTTTTTACAAACACTGAAATCAATTCCATGCGACAATAGTTTAGGCAAAACTGATGTGTCTATAATATCATTGCTGCTAAAATGGCTATACAGTTGAGGTTGGGGGGGGGGGTGCTTTTTTATAAACCCCTACCTGAAAGCCAGTTGAGATGAAAGCTGAATGTAATTCTCATGTCACTAAAATTGTTTAACATGAATAATGTAATTATGTACGACTTGCACTATGCCATTCACCAAATTCTGTGTGTTTAAAGAAATAAAAACATTCAACTCTCATCTAGGATGGGGTATGCCTATTTTCAGAAATATTTATCATTACATCTATTAAATTTAATACACAAATTCTTTTAACATGGTAATGCTGTAAAAACTTTTATGGAGACTGAAATTTCATAGTGAAAGACTGTGTGTTTAAGTATCTTAGCTGAACTTGTTATCTCAGAATCTAGAATTTCAGCTTCTTCTTTTGCTTTTTCTATAAGCTTTCTTTTCTTATCTTCGAGTTATTTTAGTTCTTGGACTGCTCTCCTTTTACGATTGGCTACTTCATCTTTCTCAGATTTCTTCTTTAAGGCTTCTACTCTTTTTGATGAAGCATTTTTGATAGCTAATATCATTGATTTTGTGATGTCCACATTCAGTTATTTCTCACTATTACCTAAACCACCTAACAATTGTATTGCACTGTAAACACTTCTTTCTGCAACAACTGCATCTTCTAAGTTTTCAATTAAAAGTTCTTTGTTAAAGAAAAGCCTCTTTCAACTGCAGCATTGCCATGAAACATGCATAGCAGCTTCTGTAAGAACTTGATAAAGTCGTGGTTCACACTTTGTAGTAAATTCATTAGGAAGTGATCAAGTTTGTCCTCCTTAGGATCGAACTGTTTCACTTGTTTTTTAGAAGATTCACAACATTGCAAATATTCCCTTTTCACAACATCAGCTTTTGATGAAGCCATGTTTTTTATATATATGTGTGTCATGGGCATAGATGCCAACCTCTAAAAGTAGTTTTCAGTAACCAACATGTTCATTTTTCAGTAATTTTCAGTAATACAATATACAGTGGCAAATTCGGGTATTTAACACTGCAACAAATTTTAATCTGTCAGAACTATTAACAAAATAATAATAATAATAATAATAATAATAATAATACAATAAAAATAATTTGCTAGTGGGAAAATTTAAAATACTGTCTACCAGAAAAATATAATAAATTACCTCCAGACACGAAGAAAAATTATTCCTTGGAATGTTGGCCAAATTATTATGATAAACTGGCTGTAGTTGCCATTTTGGCCTTCCTTAATTCAATCTGTGAAAACTTCTTCTGATAGCATAGTTCACTGTGTGCAATGCTATTTATTTTTTCTACTAATAAAGAAGACAGCACATGAGCACTTAAATTAGGTCTGAATTCATTCATGTTTTTTTCACAATACTGAAAATTCTTTCTGTACTTGCATTGCTATGAAGGACTATTAAAATCATTTTCATAATTTTGCTTAATGATTCATACTTCAACTGGCCACTTTCATTTTTCATTAAAGAAATTCTGTGCCACACTTCATCCATTCTCCCAGAAGTAACAGCACAGTTAAAATTTTCAAACTGGTAGTGAGCAAATTCAGATTCCACCTTGTCAGATTCTTCTGGTTTCAAAACTGGAAACAGGGAACACATATATTGGACTGATGCAAAAGAAACACTTAGCCTTAATGTTACATCTGCAATTTCAGCATGACTCAGAAATTCATCATTAAGTGGAAATTTTCTTAAAATGTAATTGCAGCCTGCCTTGTAAAATTCCCTTACCTCAGAATAAAAAGTAGCCACTGTGTCTTCACTAAGATCTGCAGTTGTGCCTATATAAGATCTCGCTTTTGACCCAATTACGAGATCACAGTTTTCTTTTGATTTCTCCTTCTTTCAAAATTTCCATCTGCAAGAGATGTTGCTGTCACATCAAATGCTGATGGCTTGATAAATTGTACAAGCAATTCAGATAACAGACTATGAAGTTTTCTTTTTAATGCATGCACAAGTGGAGCTTCCTGCTGCAAGAACACGTTAACAGATGTAAATAATGGAAGAGTTGCAGATAAAAAAAGACAAAGTTTAGATGAAGAATTTCCAATCATACTTGCAAGGTTCTTATACTGTGAATTAGCTTCTTCATTGTCACTGAAATAATGTTCTAGAGCCTCCCACTGTTCTAAATTCTGTGAATGGATTCCAAAAGTGACAACCAGCGAGCATTGACATGCTTTAGAATTTTGTGTGGTTTAGTACCACAAACAGCTTGACTCAGTTTTAGATTGTGTTTCCTCTTTGAACTTTTCTCCAAAAAAAAAAAAAAAAAAAAAAAAGAACAGCTGTATCAGAAACTGCTCAACATTAAATCCTTTCAGTTGAGTAGCAGATTTCTGTGCAGCTAAATTTACTAAATGGCATGAACATCACTGCACTATGATTGCAGGCTGAACCTTCTTTATGTGAGAAACAACACCTTTTACTTGACCGATCATAGTGTTAGCATTGTCACAAGAAAATGACACACAGTTGCTCCATGAGATATTTTTTTTAACAAACTCATTGTTCAAAACGTTGAATATTCCTTCACCTGTATTATTACTTGATTCAACCAATGATAACAAAACCGTTAAATTTTCCCCAATTTTTTCGTCAAAATATGTTATTGTAATGGGATACAGTTTATTTGCGCGAGCATTGTTACTTCCGTCCGTAGATAGAGAAAAAGGATTTTTTAACTTCAGATACGATGTTACTTGTAGAAACACTGGCCATGTGCTGAATTAGTGCAGTAGCCTTGGTTCTTCCACACGAATATTTTTGCGATCGCTGAATCGGGAAACACGGCTCGAAATAACGGTTTAGCATGGTCAGCAGCTGCTATGGGTAAATTGTGTTCCACAATAAATGAAGTGGATATAAGTTCTGCATTTATTACACTGTTCTCCTTTGATGCAAACAAATCGCTCACTGACTGAACTTTCAACTTACCGAAAGATTTATGCTTTTTCGATTCTGCGTGTCTTCGGCAATCATCCCGCCCACCGTGCGCAATACTAAAATCGCATCTACAAATTCTGCAAAACACGTGGTTCACAGAAACTTTTGATTTCTCAAAACAGGGCCAATCTCTATTGTAAGTTTCTAGAAAACACTGTTTCTTCTTCAACGACGAAGGTTTGTCTAAAGAACGTTTCATTCTAAATAAATGAAAGAAAACAGCAAAAAAACTTCACAATCGCCTCACCTTTCCGTGATGTAACAGTACGGTAGCACGTGCAGCAGAGAGAACCAAAAAGCATCAAGGACAATAAAGCAGAAGCGCTGAATACGAGGAACGAAAGCAACGGCCCTGCTGAAAACTGGAATGAGGGAATGTGGAATCTCCGTTTTTAACGATAGCGGAAACGGAAAAGAATAAGGCAATAAAACCTAAGTAACACACTTACCTTCTGTTTTCCTATCCAGCTGTTTCCCTCTTGGGCATCTATAACAACTCCTCCACTCCGACTTTTCATAAACGGCTAAAGGCAGCCTGTGTATCTCCAGGCAATACAGAGTCTCCCATAGGAAATTACTCAAGCCATCTGTTAATGCTTAGCTGTTTACTTCTGGGACAGTTACGGTCAAACGGTCTCCACGCACGTGTTGAGATTATTTCTTGAAATTTGTGTTTACTTACTTTTCTGCAAAATTCCCTGAATTTCCATGTTTTACCTCTAGGATTCCCTTTTCCCTTTTTGCAGATTTTGGAGTTAAAAATTCCCTGAAATAGGGAAAAAATCCCTGCATGGAACATCACTGCTGCCCTGGTTGCACGCAGGAGACACGAAGTGCATCATGGGAGTTCGGAACGAATGCCTAAGCAGCGTCCGCACAGAGCTAAACTGCGAAGTTGCGTCCGGCAGGGAGAGAACCAATGGGAGCGGTGTCATGGAATGAAACACTGAGCCAGCATAGTGTGGTTGCTGCTCAGTCTACGGTAGATAAATTGCCAATTAAGATGCAGAAATCTATAATACACAGAATGTAGCATTTAATTCCCCCCCCCAGAAAAACTTGAAGAACCAACAAAATTTTTAAGTTGATAAAAATTTGCTTTCTATCTCAGAAAATTAAATCAAATGTCGATTTTCCGTAATTTCAGCAGTGTTTCCGTACTTCCGCAACAGCAACCAAAAATCCGTAAAATTACGGAAAATCCGTACTACTTGGCATCTATGCATGGGGCATCGACTACATGCAGGTTTATAAGAGTGCCGGTTTGTTTTTTCTTCTAGGTGTGCAAACTTGTCTTCATTCAGGTGCCAATAATAATAATAAAAAAACATGACCACCCACTCAATTTCATTACTTTTTCATTACTTCATGACCACCTGCTCAATTTCATTACTTTTTCATGACCAGTAGACACCCTGTACATAGCATGTAATAAAACAATGAAGCTGTGTGGTCTGAATCTTAAATAAACACGCAGGCAACCATGGTGGAAGGCCACACTGCACAAGTCACATGTGGGACTGTGACCGAAGGAAAAAATTCCAGAAGTCCAACACAGTAAATAGCAAGACAAAATTTCAAATTGCATGCAGCATGTAAACTCTGAAAGAATGGTTGAAGAAACAAGTCAAAATGTTCCTATACAAATAAATTGGAACTATTGATAGTGAATAGTAACCCACAAACAGTGCTGTGGCCAGAGACATTAACAAACCCACTTCTAACTGCAGTAGAGGAATTAGAGGATGCACTTCAGAAGTAATCAACATTTTGGCACAACCTATTAATATCATCACTTCTGTTCTCCCATAGCTACAATATCAGGGTGCTTTGATAAAGCCACGCGTAGGTGTGTGAAAGATTGGCACATATAAGCTCCAACAACAACAAAAAAAAAAAAAAAAAAACAACAACAGACTTTTGCTATAGCTTCTACCACTGTTCCCATGACATTCTCATACCTTAAGCAATAATGCAATGAGTTACTGTTATGTTTATGCAAAGTGTAATGAAATATTTTTGTGCAAGGGTATAATGAAATGGATTATTTGTTAAATGACCTTATTATGAAGCATGAAGATCACATTTCAACAATAGTTTTGAAAGCTTTAAAAACTAAATTAATTAAAAATCTGCAAATTCAATCTTCAAAAAAAAAAGGGGGGGGGGGGATCTGAGGTGCAATCTTTCACCTTCTGAGCATGTCTGCAAGACCCCAAAGTCTTTATGCTCAGTACTACTGACACAAGGAAATTTTATTACTATAGATTTCCCATTCAATAAGCATGAAAGATTTCATCCTTCAAAATAAATTTTCCACACAAAGAAAAAGGGAGAAGGAAATAACATTTTTATTTAGTACAAATGGCTAGAATACAAATTTCTTCCCTGAAGAAAAACAAACAAACTAATCCATCCTTGTTTTGAGCAGTTTTGTTGTGACCTTATCTTTTTCACTAGAATGGAAAATTAAGATACATATTAAATAATGAAAATCTAAAGCTACTAAATTTTTCTATCACAAATTTACAAAAGAATTAACATGACTGGTGGGGTGAGGGAACATTTTAAATGAAGCTCAAAAAAATATACTAACAAATGCACTGAATACAGCAAACATTATTTGTTTGCTGTAGGTAAAGGCAAATCCCCAAGAAGTGGGATCACTCATATAGTAAATCCAGGATTAATTAATGTTTACTTATTCCTTTCATTTGCAATGTTACTTCCTTCCCCTGAACATAAATTTCTATTAATTAAGATCAATTACTAACCTAGTCTTTATGAGAAACACCACATTCAATTCATGGTTTTATTCAGAGCACTGCATATTACCTCTATCATCATTCCACAAGAAGAATCCCGGTGCACAGAAAATTAATTTGCATTGCTTGATTCCCATCTGAAAACTTTACTCTAGTCTAAACAAATACAGTAGATTTCAGTTCATTGGGACACATCGGGGCCAGAACACTTTGGCCCCGATGCGCTAAATTTGGCCCAATTTAGCGCATCGGGGCCAAAGTGTTCTAAATTGGGCCAAATTTAGCGAAGCTAAGCTTTATCCCACAGAGCTACTATGGGATGTTCTTTAATAATTGTCCCAATCAATCCATGCCACCATATTTTATCCAAGGAGGTTCGAAGAAGAGGATGTGAAAGGACCTGTTTTGACTGAAGCTAAAACAGATCAGCTGTTTCAATCCTCTCTTTGAGGTAATGGGAGTCTGTGGGAGTTCGGAAACGTGACGTCACTTCCTGTGGCTAAAGCAGTTTTGTTTAGTGCATGCAAAAAACCATGAAAACCAAACAAACCAAGGATGCAAACAAGTAATACTTTGGACTTCATATTTCTCAAAATTAGGGTTTTGATTATATTTTAAACATGGTTACTTACGTATGCCCATTATGCAAGTAACCATGCGCACTATGCACTTCTGCTTAAAAAATCATTTTGTTAAATTTTTTAAAGAAATGCCAACACATATTTCCCTAATTTTTCTGTAATTTTTTAATTATGGGAATGAATATTTCAGCCTAAATTTTTTTCATGATTGTATGAGTAGAGTAAAGGTCCGAAAAACCTGTTCAAAATTGCGATCTCCTCATAGAGATATACAGGAGATTCTCGGGTTGGGCGCATTGGCGTAGTCAGCTGATAAAAAGTGGCGTCACGCCAGAAGCATAGGGAGAGGTGCTGTTGCCATCTCCTCCTCCTTCTTCTTCTTCTAACCTCCTTGATTTTATCCCAGGTCTGTGGCAAGGTAGCTCCCACAGCAACCTTTCATCTCTCATACATGACACATACACCCAAATCACTTAAGCACATTTTCATTGACTTTGTATTCAACAGCAGAAAAGTTTGTCAAGTATGTTACCTATTTAACTTTTTGTTCACTGTCTCTTTTGTAAATTTTGGTTATCTCTTGTTATACTTTGTGAACTTATCATGCCAAAACCATTGTTGTAGCATCAGCAGCAGGCAGTCAAGTCATGGAGACTCAAGAGAAAAACAGGACCATTGATTGAAACAGTGTGTTAGGTGTTAGCTTCTGGGGACTTGTAAATTGTCATTGCTACCAATGAGATAGGATAATTGCCTTTTTGCTTGACGATTATCTTGGGAATCGGTTGCATATCAACTTACAGGGGTTTATCAAAATAATGGAAACACTCAAATCACAAGGATTAGGTCACCCACAATGTGAAGATATGAAGGTATGTAAGTACAGTGTAGCATCTACCATGCAGCAGCAGCACCACAGCTGCAGATGAAACAATTGTTGTGGAGTAATTATCAACAATATCAGAAACCAAAGACCTCAAAAAAAAAAAAAAAGTTCATTCATGTGCATCTTACAAAAGCTTTAGTAACTAGAATGGCAGAAGTAATGAGGAGCATGAGGAACCGTATAGAAAATTATGACTATCTATCAAAAAGAATAAGGTATTGCCTTCAAATGTGCAAATTGTGAATGACACACAAAAATGTCAGATACGAATAGGTGAATATTGACACTGATTGTACAATGGAAGCACAAGACCACTGCACCGCAAATAGCAAAAGAGCTCAACACCAGTCCGAATGATCTAATTTCCGTTGTAACAGTTTGTTGGGAACTTCATCGTGCTGGTATTTATGGTTGTGCTGTAATCCAAAAACCTCTAATTATCAACATTAATAAAAAAAGCGTAAAAGATAGCGCAAAGCGAAAAAAAAAAAAAAAAAAATGGGATGCTAAAAACTGCCATGTTATCTGGTCTGATGAATTGTGATTCATTTTTTTACCACATCTGACAAAATTCTGCAAAGCATGCCACTCCAACTGCATGGTACTGACTGTGAATCATGGAGGTGGATTCCTGTTGTGGGATGCCATCTCATGGCATTCCTCAGCACCATTGGTTATTCTGCAAACTTGTGTCACATCTGCAAAGTACCATCCTATTCTTAGGGACCACCTGAACCTAATGTTGCACACATTGTTCCCCTTGTTTTAAGCAGATAATACACCTGAGCATTGTGCAAAAATGTCAAATTGTGGTTTGCAGAGCACGAGGTACAGCAGCTACCCTGGCTACTTTAATATTATTGAACATTTGTGGGAATGGTTGGAATATCTGGAGCAAAAGGTGTGGTCACACTTTCAACGTAACTGGTGCAGTAGGGAAATATTTAACAGGAAGAATGGTCTCAAATTCCATCATCAATCTTCATGATTTATGTAAGTGAAACTGCTAAGTCAAACTGCTTTTGTTCTGAAAGCCTAAGGTGGCCTACAGTTTATAAGTAAAAAGTTATCCACAAACAGCAAGTGTTTCCATTATTTTGATAAATTGTTGTACGTTGTGGTCTGCAAAGTTTGTGAGGTGATTCATGTACAACTATTTTGTGACTAATTATGGGGAATTATATGCAAACTACTCCATCTACAACTGCATGAGAAAAGAATAAAAACAATTTTAAAGCCCTGTGTAACTCTATAAGTTGCATCAGCATCAGCACATGACTGAATCTTCAAATGAGATTTCAGAGTGAGAATCACACTTGCTTGGTTTTTTCAGTCTTAATTTCATCTTATTAAAATCTTTTAATGAGTAAATTGTGATTTTTTTTTATTTTTATAAAGCTCTTGTGAAAAAAAAATATTTTAGAACTTAAAACTTTCCACAGCATGAACACTAACCAAATTGTGGAAATGAGCACGGGATGGAATAAACTCTTGAGTGGGTTCAGTGATTTAACACGAGCTTGCAAGACACTGAAATTTCCAAACTCATGTTATTAGCATTATCATATTTTGGCCACAACAGTAATGTCAAATGAGGCTCAAGTTTTTAATACAATTTATCACAATGACTGTCAAATTGTGTGTGTGAGAGAGAGAGAGAGAGAGAGAGTGAGAGAGAGACCACAATACTTTAAATTTTTTAATTTTTGCAATGTTTTTCCTTTTTTCTTTTGAAACTTTTACTGACATCAAATCAATTATCAGTCTGATCAAATTTCTGCATTATGCATGATGATTGAAAAGTACCTGTCCATTGGTAAGAAAGCTTTTGCTGCCTTCATAGCTTTAGAGAAAACTTATGACAAGAGGAAATAGGATACTTCTGCTGTGGAAGGTACTGAATAAATATGGTATTACTGGGAATCTACTTAACAATGTGAAAGCCATGTATGCTGGCAGTAGAGCATGTGTACGAGTGAATGGTGTTTTATTGAAACGGTTTTCTATTGGTGCAGGAGTCAGACAAGGTTGTGTAATGTCACCCTGGCTGTTTATTTAGGGATGCATGATGCCAAAATGGATAATACTGGTTTGTGTCTTGGTTAATATGTATGTGTGCAGATTACCGTATGCTGATGGCACAGCCCTGTTGGCAGAGAGCAAAAGTGAGTTGCAGAGTATGTTGTCCCAAATGTACAAAGTTTGTATGAAATTCAAACAGAGTTTAAATAAGGGAAAAACCAAAGTTATGGTTTTTGAGTGAAGAACTGTTAGAACTGAATTCAAGATAAGTCAATGACACAGAGATTGACCAAGTGAATGAGTTTGTATAATTTTTTTCAGCCCAAAAGACAGGAAAGAAAGACAGAGGAATGCCAAGGAAACCATAGGAGGACCAGATTCATTAATGTCTGCTTGAGAAAAGATTATGAGCACAAAATACAAAAGGTCTTGTGTGCAATGTGTGATGGATGTCAATGAAGCTTGAGCTGTGTGCCGAGATCGTTGTAAATGGAAAAAATTGATATATCAACAATAAATAAATTCTAGTTCCATCAGTTAAATGTTTACTTGGCAGACGGTCTTTGAAGAGCTAATCTCTGAACCACAGGGAACAGCTTTATGGTTGGTTGGTTGGTTGGTTGTGTGTGTGTGTGTGTGTGTGTGTGTGTGTGTGTGTGTGTGTGTGTGTGTGTGCGCGCGCATGCATGCATAAATCAATAAGCTCATTTATACCAGAGGATGACAAGTAACTTGTGCGTCCAGTACCACAATTTTTATATTTCTGAAGATGTTTGGCAAAGAAAGTATCACTTACTCTCTAATCACTTTTAAACAACCAAGGAAATTCCCATCATTTAAAGAACCAATTATTTCATTATTTCACAAAAATGATGGACCTCTATGCCAAGTGCTTAGTTACTAACAACTCGTTTTTAGCATTTCCTTGTAATAGTAATTACACTCATTTGTACTAGCCACAAGTTTTGCACTGGCATAAGCCTTTTATTTTTTCTCAATGTGATGAATTATATCGTAAACTGGCCATTTTTTTTATGAGAATACAAGTTTTCATAATTAGCAAAACATTTACTGGCATGTTTACAATCAGAAAAACACTCACAGATAAACAATTTTTGATATTCAACTTTGTACAGCTGACAAAAAACAGTACCCACCCTGATTCAGAAAGAACAAGCTATTCTCTCTTCACTGACTCATTGCTACCTTTGTATCTATAAAAATTATTCACAGTTAAAATACTTTTTCTTATAAAAATGATTCACCCCCTCTTCCCATTAAACATTCAGTAAAGTGTTCTTGCTTTGCTCTGTGACATCGGTCCATAAGGCAGAATCTTCAAAAAATTTGGCACTGCATCAGTAACATGATACAAATTAACACCAGAATAGGTTTTTGTGATCCTCAATGTTCTATTTTTTTGTTTCTTTTTTTCGAGTTTAAGGTTTCAGATTGAAGAGAAATGACAGAAGCCTTTAGAATTTAATGTGTGTTGATGCTGCCAAAGATACACATGGGAGCTTTCCATGCACTGGAAATTGATGGCTACAGATAATTTTTTAGAGTTGGTAACATCATTTCTAAGAAAAACTGGTGGAAGTAATGATGGATTCATTGTAAACTTCCTGATTCTTGCTCATGCAATAAGTCAGGTGCACACGTTGCTGTTCTATCACTACACACTGTGCATTTCATTTTACTAACTTGCAGCTCTTGTTTTCACTCTTTTTCTTCTTCTTCGGCTTAGTTTGCTTTTTGCATATCCAAATTGCTATTTTTTCCCAGTTAAAATTCTAATTCTTCACTTCAAGCATCACAGATTAACAGTGTGTGGTTGTTGTCAAGCATGCAGCCTTGTGCATTCTAAAAAAACTGCTGAAACATTCAGACCACAAGTGATGCCCACGAACACTCAAGTAATAGAAAACATTTGGTAATTGGTTCATTCCCAGGTGTGGTTCAGACATACAAAGTATGTTATCCTTTTTCTAGAATTCAAAAAACTTTCACATAAATTTTATGATAAACATCACAGTATTAATCCTTGCACATCACTGTATAATTTGTATGATGTGAGTCATTTTAGGAGCCCTCCAAAAACCAGGGACTCTTGGCATGTTCACTGAATGCCCTGCTTGTATTTGTGACCACCATCACCACACAAGGCTATGTTGATGCACTTTCAAGACCACCTAACCTGTTCATTGATATCTATTTCCTGCAGCAGGATGCCTTACTTCAACAAGACAATGCCCCACCTCATGCTTCTGTTTGGTAAAGGTCTGGCTGGAGAATAATTCAATGAGTTTGCAACCCTTGAATGGCTTTCTCACTCTGAATTTGAACACAACTGAGCATGTGTGGGACGTAATGCAATGTTAAACTCAAATCCGAAATGCAACACTATGCTGTAAAAACAGCTGCCCAGAAATCATGGGCCCCTATACCACCAAAATGTTTCCAACATTTGGTAGGTAAAGTCCATGCCATAACGTGTAGCTGTTGTGAGAGCAAAACTCAGACACACACTTTTACAGATGGGTGTGTATACTAAGTTGAACTTCCAGTACACAAACACACATTTTACATTGCTTTAATCACCTTCATTCAATGTATTTCTTCTACAAAGTGAAAATTTTAAATCCATCTATGAAAAATTGTGTGTTTTAATCTTGCACTCACTATAAGACGACTGCACAGACATCATTGTTTGAGGTACATTGATAATTTAAAAGAGCAAGATTCTGAGAGATAGACCCACTTGTTCACACTATCTCCGATTTTCCCCCAAAAATTACCAGTTGTTACAACCCTTACTAGATGGTAAAATCCAATTTTTTTTTACTTGTTGTGCTGTTCACATTTGGTGATCAGTCAAAGTTTTTCTTTAAAAAAAAAAAAAAAAAAAATAAAAAATCAGTGTCTTTGTGATACATGAAAAATGCTTTTGTCCGTACAATGCTGCGCAAACAACTTGCCACCTGCATTTTATCTGTTATGGAATGCACTAGCATAGACCTTTGTCATCATTGTCAACCATTATCGATCCACTGCTGGACGAAGGTCTCCCCAAGTTTCCTCCACAACAGTCTGTCTTGTGCCAGTCTCCTCCATGTGACTCCCGCATACTTTCGAATTTCATTCACCCATCTCCCATGTGGTCTTCTTCTGGGTCTTTTCCTGTCCCTTGGAATCCAATCTAAAATTTTGGCTGTCCATCGATGGTCTGTCCTTCTGGCAGTAGGTCCAGCCCATTGCCATTTCAGGGATTTAACTCCGACCATGATGTCTTCCACTCTTGTCATTTTTCGGATCCACGAGTTCCTCTTCTTATCTCTCCTGGTTACACCAAGCATGCGCCTCTCCATGCTACTTTTTTGAGCTGTCTGCAGCCTTTGTATGTCTCTTTTAGTTAAGGTCCACGTCTCTGCACCATACGTAAGCACTGGAAGGATGCATTGATCAAACACTTTTCTTTTAAGACATAATGGCATATTGCTCTTGAAAATTATGCCGTTTCTTCCAAAAGCTCTCCAGGCAAGTTTTGTACGCCGATTAATTTCTTCATCAATGTGACCCTCACTTGATATCTGCTGTCCAAGATAAATGTATGTGTCTGTTATCTCCAGCTTTTCTCCGTCAATCGATAAATCTTCATTTCTTGTAAAAGCATTGAACATCACTTTTGTCTTCTGAAAGTTCATTTTCAATCCCACTTCTTTACTCTTGTCAGCAAGTTCCTGGATCATACTCTGCAGCTCTGATGGGGTAGTTGCAAAAATGACTACGTCATCAGCAAAACGAAGGTGGGTTAGATAATCTCCATTAATCTTTATCTCTTTGTTTTCCCAGTTCAGTGATTGAAAGACATTTTCCAATGTGGCATTAAAGAGCTTCGGAGATATGGTGTCACCTTGTCTCACTCCCTTTCCAATTTTTATGTGTGTTGTATTTTCAAACAGCCGAATCTTTGCACTTGCATTTTCATAGATGTTATTAATAATATTAATGTATGCATCTTCAATACCGCAGGACTTCAGAGCCATAGTAACTGCTGATGATTTCACTGAATCAAAGGCTTTTTCATAATCGATAAAAGCCATGCACAATGGAAGTTCATATTCCCTCGCTCTTTCAATTAGTTCTCTCAGTATGTGGATATGATCTATTGTGCTGTAGCCACTCCTGAATCCAGCTTGTTCTCTCGGTTGAGCCATGTCCAGTGTTACCTTCAAGCGGTGTGAAAGAACTTTAGTGAAGATTTTATAAACCACTGATAGGAGGCTGATAGGTCTGTCGTTCCTGAGATCCTCAATGTCACCTTTTTTATGTAGCAAGATCATTGTAGCGTTGTTCCAATCCTCAGGAATCTTCCCTTCATTAAGGCATCCAGTGAAAATTTGGACGAGTACTGTTTCGATTTCTCCACTTGCTTCTTGTATGATGTCTACAGTAATTCCATCTTCTCCTGGAGCTTTTCCCCGTTTCATGTTCTTGATTGCATGTGCAATTTCTGCTGGGAGGACTGGAAGAACTCTGGTACCTTTCATGTCTGGAGTACATGTATCATCCCTTTCATATAATTTGGAGTAGAAATCTTTCACTCTTGTCAAAATTTCGCCTCTATTTCGTGTTACAGAACCATCTTCTTTTCTCAGCGCCATAATCTGTTTTCTTCCCTTACTGAGATGTCCCTTTGCTATCTTTAGGCTTTGGTTGTTTTCAATTGCTTTCCCCACTAGTTCACAGTTGAATTTCCTTACGTCTTCAGTGATACTTTTTCGTACTGTCTTGCATAGCTCTATATATTCCACTTTGGAAGTCACATCCTTTTTAGTTGTCCTCATCTCTCTTTTTTTTTTTTTTTTTTGCATCAACATTTTGGTGTTTCCTGATAATTTGTTCACATGCAACTTGTTCTTAGACCCAGCTAATTTTGTTGCTGTTTCCATAAGAGTTTTAGTTACTT
This sequence comes from Macrothele yani, assembly GCA_039090855.1. Taxonomy (NCBI): domain Eukaryota; kingdom Metazoa; phylum Arthropoda; class Arachnida; order Araneae; family Macrothelidae; genus Macrothele; species Macrothele yani. Next base: position 107,208,670 of record CM077029.1, on the reverse strand, counting down.
TTCTGCTAACTTCAGAAATATCCACTTCTTCCGATGTTAGGCCTTCTAAAGTAGAGAATCTGTTCTTGAGTTCCAACTTGAAGGTATTATGGTGTTTTTTAAGGTTGGTTATGTCAATACATTTTGTTTGTCTTATGAGCTTGCCACGTTCGAGTTTAGTGTTGAGGTGCATCTTACATCTCACCAATCTATGGTCACTACCTGTGTTGAACTTGTTTAGCACATTGCAGTCTTCTATGACGAATTTTTTGTTACACATAATAAAATCAATTTCACTTGTCGTCCCATTTGGATGTCTCCATGTCCATTTCCTGTGCAGCTTTTTCTTGAAAAAGGAGTTCAAGATGAAAAACCCTTCTGCCTCTGCAAACTCAACGAGAGTATTTCCATGCTGATTTCTGTTGCCGTGATCGAATTTACTGAAGTTTCATTCTGTTGCCCTATTTTTGCATTGAAATCTCCCATAATTATCTTCAAGTGTTGCTTACCTTTATTATTTAGATGACGAATTTCCTCATAAAATTCTTCAATTTCTTCTTCAGGATGACTTGTGGTTAGCGCATAAGTTTGAATAATCTGAGCCTAGTATCTTCTCGAGAGTTGGATAACGAGTCGTGCAGCTCTGTCAGAGGAACTTTCAACTTCTACAACTTTATCCTTCAGTTTCTTGTTTATTATAAATCCAACACCACTAGTTCTGCCAGGATCTGTCCCACGATAGTAGAAGAGATGTCCACTTTTCAGTTCAATGAAATCTTCTCCTTTTCTCCTTACCTCACTTAGCCCAACGATGTCCCACCTTCTGCCTTGTAGTTCCTCTTCCAATTCAAGAAGCCTTGAATCAGAAGATAGGGAGCGTCCATTATACATAGCCAAGGTCAGCATCAGATGGCAGCCTAGTCCGGTCCTTCGGGGATTCTTAGCACCCTCTGCCTTCATGTCGCACTGGCCGCTGCCTTGGCCAGGTACATTCCAGCTGCCGGAGACTGAGGGCCAAGATTTAAGTTGTGAAGTCATTTTGGAGGGGTTTGGCCATAACTCACCACGCTGGCCAAGCGGGTTGGTGAGTGTGGGATAGTATTTCCTCTAATCCCGATGGTATAGTTATACCGCTATTGGCGGTCGTCAGAGCCCCTTTAGTGGGAACAGGATGCACCACGAGAAGGCGGGGTTGACATTTGTCAAGGAGAGGCTGTAATGTTACGTATCACCTGACCTTGTAAAACATACAAAAAGTGCATGGCAAGTCAATTGCGCAAGGTCATTCAAGGTCACGCAGCGTTGCATTTTCCAATGTTTTTCGCCATTTTCAAGCCTGAATTGCATCTTGCGCACTTGATTTGCCACTGCAAATGAGGTGTCATTGGTTAGAGTTATATTAGTACTATTAGTTAATGCATAAAACATTGAGGCAAATTCAATGCACTGGCAGTTATTTGGCACCAAATTCCGAAAATTTCAGAATTTGGCACACATTTGAACTCATATCTTGCCGCGCGAACAGTATATCGAGACAACACTGACTATTTAAACACTCCGTTACTATACTTAATAGGAAACTAAACTTTACTGAGGCAAGTTGAACAGAATTTTTTTTTCCCCCCATAGATGTTGGTTTCTTTCATTTTGGCATCTGGCAACAGCATTTCAAACAAACATAACTGATTTCTTAAAGTTACAAGCTCTAACACACAAACATATGATACATTTGCTTATAAACAAGAGTCTAAGTCGATTTTACATGCAAGTTATTTGTTACTTATTTGCACAGAATATTGCTTCCGTGACATGAAGGTCGTATGTGATCATGATCACTATGTCAGCTGCTTCCAACGTCAATCGCTTTTGTCATCTCTAGATGAAATGTCTATCGCAATTACAAATTTTAAAGATTGTGCCGAAAAGAATGAAATGGTTTATGATTTTAACATTGTGAGTAAGCATGTCGTGGAATACATGAGGCACATTATGAGAGATTTTCCAGCAAGAAAAGGCAAAGGCTGTAACACTGGATCAAACAGATGAAGAAATAGCATTCTAGCTGCAAGACTGGTCTCAAAAAATACTGCCACAGAACTACCTTGAAAAACAGTAGGATTATTTTGGAAAAAGAGGCATGTCAATGCATGTTGATGTATTTGTTATTGAGGTTAATGGAAAGGTAGATAAAGCAGTTTATTTCATTGTTCTTGAGAGCTGTGACCCAGATGCACTACCTACCTTATGTGTATCACAGCATACATTGAATCATTTCAAACTAGATTTCCCTCAAGTAAAAAACAAAAACAAAAAACTCTGCGTTAAAACTGACAATGATGGGGTTGTTATTCTGGTAATGTCTCTGCCGAGAGTTGTTACCTCATGGCCAAAATGTAGGGTTGAAAGTACTCCGGCATGATTGCAATGAACCTCAGAGAGGGAAAGACCAGGCCGACAGAGAGAGAGAGAGAGAGAGAGAGAGAGAGAGTGCTGTTGCAAAGATGTATATAAGATCATATCTAAGTGAGGGTCATGATGTTGCCTCAGCAAATGATGTGCGTGATGCTCTTATTTTTAAAGAACGAACAAAGAATGTGAAGATTTCGGCCATTGAAATCAACAAAAAAGAAAGTTTTATTGGCTCTATTAAAATATCAGTTATCCAGTTATATCACTGTGAAATTTGGAAGACTGGAATGAATTTTTGGGAGTATTTTGGAATTGGAAAAAATCCCATACAGTAATTTGAATTTTAACTGTAAATTTGCTATTATTCGTGCATTCAGTTTCAGGCAAAAATCAGACCAAACCCTGAAAATTAAGACAGCATCCCTTAGCCAAAAGTTTGTCACTTTAATGTTTTGCCCAGAAGACAACCGCACTTCAACATTTGAAACTGCTGATGATTTATCACTACATATTGCTGGAGGAAGAACACCAGATTCCTAAAATACTCACAGGGCAAGACAAAGCAAAAAATGCATTTGCAAAAAGAATGGAAACAGTAGTAAAAAAAAAAAAAAAAAAAAAAAGAAATATCAAAGTACTACAGATTTTGAAAAACCCAGTACATATGATAAAAGTAAAATCTATTCAAGTCTAGAGTGTGAAGAAGGATGGGGACTGAAACCCAAAAGAAAAGTCACACGACTGAACCCAAAGCAGTTCCTTCAAGAATGCTTTAATAAATGCGATTTAGGCATTAAATTAACAGCATATAATGTTGTAAAGACGTTGAGAAATCTTTCATTTGATAGACAAAAGAAATTTTTTTTGTCCAGATGAATATCTGACACGGGAACAGTTGATGTCACATTTCAGCAAAATGAAAACGAAGACTGAAACCTTTAGTTGCAGTGTTGAAGATGCAGCAGTTGAACAAGATGACAAACTTCACCCTGCCATCATAAAAAATAATGAGGTATGTTATTTTTTAATTTATGAAATGCAATTTTATTTATTTCCTCTCCATTGTCAACACAACTAATTGATAATTTCTTTTGAAATAGGATATCATATTACTTTGATCGTTTTAGTCCTTATTTTCAAAATAAGAGTAAGAATTGTAGAAACATAAAAATGAAAATTACATTCTTTGAAAATAAATTGAAAATGATGTCATTAAAAATCTATTTTAAAATTTCATTACTGTCTCAGATTTCTGAGAGGGAGAATATTAGGAATTAGATTAAACGGCTTGCTGATCAAGACTGCAAATATGAACTTCAGCCACATTCTTACTATGCTGTTATGTATGACAAGCGGTTTTACATTGGCAAACTTCTAGAAAATTGTGGCAATGACATGTTTCAAATGAAATTTCTTTACCAAAGAGGAGCTGAGTAGACACTGTGCACCGAAGCACAATCTTCTTGGGTCCTCTATACAAATTTCTGGAGCTGGTCCATTAAGGTTTCTTGCTTAAAAGACATACAGCAGTCTTACAAGAAGTGGTTATAAATGTGTAGAATAGAGAAATAAGAATAGATTTAAAAATGTAACATTAAAACAAAAGAACACCAATATGCATAAAATAGGTTGTGAAAAAAAATTGCATTATAAAATTGATATGGATTAAACTTGTTTATAGCAAATGTATCATATGTTTATGTATTAGAGCTTGTAACTTTAATAAATCAGTTTTTTTTTGAAATGCTGTTGCCAGATGCCAAAATGAAAGAAACCAAAATCTAAGAAAGAAATTTTCTCTATGGGGAAAAAAATAATTTTATTTTTTTCTGTTCAACTTGCCTCAGTAAAGTTTAATTTCTTATTAAGTATAATAAAGGAGTGTTTAAATAGTCACAGTGTTGTCTCAACATAATGTTCGTGCAGCGAGATATAAGAGTCCAAATGTGTGCCAAATTTCGAAATTTTTGGAATTTAGTACCAAATAACTGTCAGTGCATTGAACTTGCCTCAATGTTTTATATATTAATTAATACTACTAATATAGAGCTCTATCCAATGACACTTCATTTGCAGTGGCAAATCGAGGGCGCAAGATGCAGTTCGGGCCTGAAAATGGTGAAAAACGCAACATTGTGTGACAATGAATGACCTTGCGCAATTGACTTGCCATGCACTTCTTGTATGTTTTACAAAGGTCTATTCTAGTGCATTCCATAACAGAAGAAATGCAGGTGGCAAGCTGTTTGTGCAGCATTGCATGGACAAAAATATTTTTCATGTATCACAAAGAGACAGATTTTTTTCATTTTTAAAGGTGAACTTTGATCACAAAATGTGAACGGTACAACATAGGAACAAAAAATTTTTTTTTTTTTTTTTTTTTTTTTTTTGGATTTTATCATCTAGTAAGAGTAGTAACAACTGGTAGTTTTTTTGGGGAAAATTGGAAATGGTGTGAATCACCACCTAATGTTATGTGGGTCAATCTCTCAGAATCTTGCTCTTTAAGGTTTTTTCAGTATTGAAATGATGGTAAATCCACACAGAACCAGGTCTTGGATATACAAGGTGTCCATAAAGTCTTTCCCACATTACAAAAATTAATATAAAAAAATGTATTACTGGTACAAGAAAGGGACTGCACGATAATGATGGTGCACAAGTAAATTTTTTTTTCTAGTCAGTACACCTCCACATGGGCGCCTGGAGGACATCTAAGTGATATTCGATTTCACGACATGTTTTGTTTAACATCTCAGCAGAGACAGAATCAATGAGTCCATAATTCGGATCTTCAACGTCTTGCCATCCGGAACACTGCTAGAGTAAACTTGGTCTTTCACATAAACCCACAGGAAAAAGTCTAAAGGGGTTATGTAGGGCAATCGAGGTGATCATGTCATGGAACCGTGACTGCCAACTCATCTGTCTGGAAATGTGACATTCAGGAACTCACGAACCATTATTGACTTAATATGGTGGGGCACCATTGTGTTGGAAAATAACCAAAGTGAAGTGCGTGCAACTGAGGTGCTACAAAAATTTCCAGCATGCCCAGGTACACGTTACATGTTACTGCGGGCTCTGTAAAAAAAGAAGGTACCAGAGACGTGGAATGTGGCTTCATCTGAGAAACAGACACAGTGTAGATAATCACTGTCACGAGCTATGCACTGCAACATCTACATTGCAAATGCAGCATGGCGAGGCTGGTCATCAGACTGAAGAGCTTGAACGATCTGTGTACCTTATAAGCAAACAGTTGTAGGCGTTTGCGTAAAAGTTTGTGAACCGTGGCATGGGCAATTTCAGTTTCCAGTGAAGCACCACGACGAATTAATTTCCTGGGGCCTCGCAGAAATGTCTCCTTAACAGCTGAAGCTGTCTCTTGTGTCATCGGTGGTCGGATTGCTTGGGGTACATCACTAACACTACCTGTTGCTTTAAACTTTTCATACTAAGCTTTTATGGTCTGGTGGTGATTGTACTCTTTTCTGAACTGACGCTGAACAGTAACTGCAGATTTGGTCTTGTGGAACCACAACACACACACAATTTTTTCTTGCATGGAAGCCATTATCGCTTAAACGCTCCTCTTATTCAGCAGTCGTGTTCGCCTGAAGAACAGAAAATAATAGTAATAAAAAAAAAACTTTATGAGTGCTACTATATTATGTTGCCAACCATTTTATTTTAACTTACATAGATTTTTTTTTATATTATTGGGTGTATAAATAAGTTTTGAGGGATTTCCGTTCTGTGTCTTACTTATTACTGCTTGCATGTATTTTAAGGTGGCAACACTGCAATATCGCAGTACGAGACGCCAGCTGTCAGAGTCAGTATACGACGTTCGATTGAAGTGTGAAGACGTATTTGTTTTACTCGATGGAAAATGGCAACTTTCGTCCCGACAAAACAGCATTTGCGGGAAGTGTTACTGCATTACTTTATTGTCAAGAAAAGCGTTGCCGACAGCTATCGCTTAGTGTCAGAAATCTATGGTGAACATTCCCCATCCATAAAAAACATGTAAGTATTGGTTTAGACGATTCAAAAGGAACGATTTTGATGTCAGTGATAAAGAATGTTCTGGACGACCCAAAAAAATTGCTGATGCCGAATTGGAAGCTTTACTCGACGAGGATCCATGCCAGACCCAAAAAGAACTAGCAGCAGCATTAAATGTCAGTCAACCATGCATTTCACAACGTTTAGCTGCCATGGGAATGGTGCAAAAAGAAGGTTCCACATGCTTTGCGGGAAAGAGACCTTGAACGTCGAAAAAACATTTGCAAATTGCTGCTTCAAAGGCAAAAAGAAAGTGTTTTTTGCATCGCATTATTACTGCATATGGTACGATAACCCTAAACGGCAGAAAGCATGGGCGAAGCCAGGTGAACCAGATCCTTCAACGCCAAAACGCAATATCCACGGTTCAAAGGTAATGCTGTGTATCTGGTGGGACCAGAATGGTGTGATCCACTATGAACTGCTGAAACCGTCAGAAACTATTACTGGTAATCAGTATGGAACCCAATTAATGCATTTAAAACGAGCTCTCACGCAAAAACCGCCAGAATGGGAGAATAGACACAACAAAGTCATTTTATAGAATGACAACGCAAGACCACATGCTTCTCCGCCTGTGAAAAAGTACTTGGAAGGATCCGACTGGGAAGTTCTACCCCACCCGCCATATTCGCCAGATATTGTGCCATCGGACTACCATTTGTTCCGGTCGATGCAGTCAGCACTTTCTGGAGAACGGTTTAGTTCTATGAAGACATCAAAAATTGGCTGGACAACTGAATCTCTTCCGAAGAACCGAAATTCTTCCTTCGGGGCATATGTTTACAGTTCGAAAGATCAGGTAAAGTTGTAGCTTCAGAGGGAGCATACTTCGATTAATAATTAAAATATTGTTTCTGTTCTCCAACAACGTGTTTTGTTCGCCTCAAGTCGCTCAAAACTTATTTATATATCCATAGATGCCAACCTCTAAAAGTAGTTTTCAGTAACCAACATGTTCATTTTTCAGTAATTTTCATTAACAATTTTTTTTTTCAGTAATTTTCAGTAATCCAGTCTACAGCGGCAAATTTGGGTATTTAACACTGCCACAAATTTTTATCTGTCAGAACTATTAACATAATAATAATAATAATAATAATAATACAATAAAAAATAATTTGCTAGTGGGAAAATTTAAAATACTGTCTACCAGAAAAATATAATAAATTACCTCCAGACATGAAGAAAAATTATTCCTTGGAATGTTGGCCAAATTATTATGATAAACTGGCTGTAGTTGCCATTTTGGCATTCCTTAGTTCAATTTGGCGAAAACTTCTTCTGATAGCATAGTTCACTGTGTGCAATGCTGTTTATTTTTTCTACTAATAAAGAAGACAGCACATGAGTACTTAAATTAGGTCTGAATTCATTCATGTTTTTTTTTTTTTCACAATACTGAAAATTCTTTCTGTACTTGCATTGCTGTGAGGGAGTATTAAAATCATTTTCATAATTTTGCTTAATGATTCATACTTCGACTGGCCACTTTCATTTTTCATTAAAGGAATTCTGGGCCACACTTCATCCATTCTCTCAGAAGTAACAGCACAGTTAAAATTTTCAAACTGGTAGTGAACAAATTCAGATTCCACCTTGTCAGATTCTTCTGGTTTCAAAACTGGAAACAGGGAACACATGTATTGGATTGATGCAAAAGAAACACTTTGCCTTAATGCTACATCTGCAATTTCAGCATGACTCAGAAATTCATCATTTAGTGGAAATTTTCTTAAAATGTAATTGCAGCCTGCCTTGTAAAATTCCCTTACCTCAGAATAAAAAGTAGCCACTGTGTCTTCACTCAGATCTGAAGTTGTGCCTATATAAGATCTCGCTTTTGACCCAATTATAAGATCACAGTTTTCTTTTTGATTTCTCCATCTTTCAAAATTTCCATCTGCAAGAGATGTTGCTATCATCAAATGCCGATGGCTTGATAAATCGTACAAGCAATTCAGATAACAGACTATGAAGTTTTGTTTTTAATACATGCACAAGCGGAGCTTCCTGCTGCAAGAACACGTTAACAGATGTAAATACTGTATATACTCGCGTATAAGTCGACCCCCACTTTCAGAGGAAAAAATCGTAAGAAATCGGAAACTCGCGTATAAGTCGATCCCGGAATGAGAAAAAAAAATGTCAATGAATTTATTCAAAAACATTTGAAAACGAACAAAATTATATATATAGTACTAAATTTAATTTGCATACCCAAAAACTTCATCGGAACCCTTCAAAATCCGATTCCGAGTCAGACTCGCAAAACAGTTCAAAAAAGTTTTTCTCCGTCATCGGCGCGTCATCATAAACATCAGTATTCTCATCTATGCCTGTGTCATCAGAATCACTGTCATCATCACTCATAAAAATATCATCATCCTCTGTGCCATCAAGTTTGTTACTAATGCAACATTTCTTGAATGATTTCACGACCATTTCCGCAGGTATCGCATCCCAAGCATCCTTGACCCATAGCGCAATCAAAACGATATCCGGCTTCTTTAGATTTCCGCCCTTGGTTTCAGTCGGCAAATCGGAACTTATCCAATCTGCCCAATACCTCCGCACATTGTCCTTGAAGGGCTTATTACGGCAGACATCTAGTGGTTGAAGAAGAGATGTCAACCCACCTGGGATGACAGCAAGAGTTGTTTTTGAATTTTCTGCAGTTTTTTTCACTTCTGCACAACGGTGTGCAACAAACATATCCCACACCAAAAGAGAAGGTTTCCTCAAAAGTGCACCTGGCCTTTTGTTCCGGATTCGTTCATCCATCCTTTTTCATGGGCACGAACGAGCACACCAGACGGAAAGACAACGCTTTTCGGCAGAGTTTTGCGTTTGAAAATAATTACCGGAGGTAGCTTACTGCCGTCGGCCAAACAGGAAAGAACAACCGTGAAACTGGATTTTTCGTGGCCAGTCGTTTTAATCAAGATATTTTTTTCGCCCTTTTTGGTTCACCGTCTTATTTCCAGGAAGGTCGAAACACATGGCGGTTTCATCCATGTTCCCTATTTGGGAAAGTTCAAAAGCAGTTTCTTTTCTCTTTTGAATTACGTACTTTTGAAATTCCATTATCTTTGCTTCGAGGTCACGAGGTAACTTTTGTGCAATTTTGGTGCGCTGGCGTAGACACAACCCATAGCGGTTCATGAACCTTGTGCACCAACCTGGTGAGGCACGAAAAGTGTTATTTGCGGCTGCAAACTTTTCATCTTTTGTGAGCTTCATTGCTCGCAAACATATACCAGTTCGCGTTACAATGTAATCATTTTGTCTGCAGCCCACAATCCAATCATTCAAGACACTTTCCAGCTCTGGGAAAGATGTCGTTCCACGGAGCAGCGCCTTTTGCGATTTTGGGATTTCCACCAAGTCCGATTTTTTTTTTTACGCCAATCTCGAATCAGTTTTTCGTTAATGCCAAATTGACGTGAAGCAGCACAGTTGTTAGTATTTTCTGCAAAAGAAACCACTTTCAACTTGAATCCTGCGTTATAGGACATCCGTTTCTTTACACAATCCGTGTCACCCATAATAGGAGAAGCGAGACACGTGCGATTAAGAACAAGCAACACCCAAGGTCTTTGAGCAACACCTAACACTGGCTGTCACATGGCTCCGTTTCCAAAGAATAACGCTTCGCGCGATATTCTTTGCCGTTACGTCAGTGCAGTCAACTGGTAGTCGGAAGGGCGGAGCTTTCTATGCGCGGCTGTGACTGCGCTGTGGATACGCAAAGCCAGGAGAGAGCCTTCTCAAAGCGCGGAGAAATTCTTAGGTTTGTGATTTTGTAATTCTACTACATCGGCGTTTTTTCTTTCTTTCTTTCTTTTTTTTTTTCTTTCGGAGGGTTGCGATTTCGTAATTAATACCGCATCAGTATTTTTTTTGGGATGGATTGCCTTTTGCCTCTCGGGAGGAACTTTTGGACTTACGATTTTTTTGGACCCCGCGTATAAGTCGACCCCATTACTTTGAAGCTCTCATTTTGTCCCAAATTTCTCGACTTATACGCGAGTATATACGGTAATGGAAGAGTTGCAGATAAAAAAAGACAATAAAGTGTAGATGAAGAATTTCCAATCATACTTGCAAGGTTCTTATACTGTGAATTAGCTTCTTCATTGTCACCGAAATAATGTTCTAGAGCCTCCCACTGTTCTAAAATTCTGTCAATGGATTCCAAGAGTGATAACCAGCGAGTATTGACATGCTTTAGAATTTTGTGTGGTTTAGTACCACAAACAGCTTGACTCAGTTTTAGATTGTTTCCTCTTTGAACTTTTCTCCAAAAAAAAAAAAGTACAACTGTATCAGAAACTAATCAACATTAAATCCTTTCAGTTGAGTAGCAGATTTCTGTGCAGCTACATTTACTAAATGGCATGAACATCGCTGCACTATGATTGCAGGCTAAACCTTCTTTACGTGAGAAACAACACCTTTTACTTGACCATAGTGTTAGCATTGTCACAGGAAAATGACACACAGTTGCTCATGAGATATTTTTTTTAACAAACTCATTGTTCAAAACGTTGAATATTCCTTCACCTATATTATTACTTGATTCAACCAATGATAACAAAACCGTTAAATTTTCCCCAATTTTTTCGTCAAAATATGTTATTCTAATGGGATACAGTTTATTTGCTTGAGCATCATTACTTCTGTCCGTAGATAGAGAAAAAGGATTTTTTTTTAACTTCAATACCATACTATGTTACTTGTAGAAACACTGGCCATGTGCTGAATTAGTGCAGTAGCCTTGGTTCTTCCACACAAATATTTTTTTGCGATCGCTGAATTGGGAAACATGGCTTGAAATAACGGTTTTTCAAGCCTTCAGTTTTTGGAAATTTATCCAAAATTTTCAAGCTGAAATACAAATATTTATGGAATAAAAAGATATCTAACAATACTGGGTAGAGGAAACATCACGAGAAAAAAAAATTACGATTACCAGAGAAATCTTACCTGCGTCTACCCCCCCTCCCCGCCGCCGCCACCAATCCTCACCAAAATTTAAGTTCAGTTATGCATCGATTTCGTACATGCTCCAAATGATAACAAAAAAGGATGGAATTCCTCGAATCAGCGTGAGAATCTCATCGCCGAAGATTATGGGGAAATTTTCGGGCGGCCAAACTACCGTTTTCGGAAACCGTTGCCTACAATTTCAAGTTGAAATTATGCAATGAAATTATATTTAACAATACTGAACAGAAGCAACATCGCGCGAGAAAAAAAAAAAAAAAAATACGATTACGGGGAAAATCTGCACTTCGTTTAACTTCAGTTTCCGAACGTTTAAAAGGACAAAACAACATCGCGCGAGAAAAAAAAAATATGATTACGGGGAAAATCTGCACTTCGTTTAACTTCAGTTTCCAAACGTTTAAAAAGACAAAACAACATCCCCAGATGGAATACGACCCCCCAACTAATATCCCGAAAATGTCTTCACTTTTACATCGATCTTGAAAATGACAAAAAAAAAAAAAAAAAAAAAAAAAAAAAAACGGATGGGACTCCGCGAAAGAATCTCATGTACGAATTAACGTGAGATTCCGCTGAATCGATTTCGAATGTCGTAAGATAACGCTAAAATATCGATGACCGGTAAAATTTTACTTTTGGCGCAAAATTGGCGCAGATTTCGTCGAAATGGCGATTTTTTAGCAGAATGGCGCAATAACAACGTTTTGGTGCAGGCTGGCAGCAATGTAGCATTTAATTCCCCCCCCCAGAAAAACTTGAAGAACAAACACAAATTTTTAAGTTGATAAAAATTTGCTTTCAGTCTCAGAAAATTAAATCAAATGGCGATTTTCCATAATTTCAGCGGTCTTTCCGTACTTCCGTAACAGCAACCAAAAATCCGTAAAATTACGGAAAATCCGTACTAGTTGGCATCTATGTATATCCAATAATTTTTGTAATGTGGGAAAGATTTTGTGGACACCCTGCATAGAGGATGGGATAAGATGGTTAGATTAAACTTTTCTCATACTGCCTCTGCTATAACAGGTAAAGTATGTATTTCTACATAGTATTTATTGGGTTGTCAGATAAGTTCGTTCGGTTTTTCCCCTATTATTGGAATCCTTATTTTTAATTAAAAAGTTTTCACAAATCAGTCAGTAATATATTCTCCTTCATTGTTCGTGACCTCTTGCTAACGTTCCACTACGTTGTCAATGCCTCAACGGTAGGAATCCCCGGGTTTTGACTTGAAGTCATCGAGCCACCATTTCAGCTAGACGTCATTAAACAATACGCCTCGCAGACTGTTGGAGGGCGACTGGAAAAGGTGCTAATCTGAGGGCACTAGATGAGGAGAGTATGGTGGGTGTGGTAGAACTTCCCAACCGGGATTTTGAATAGCAGTTTTGGTCAGATTTGCGACGTGGGGGCGAGTGTTGTTGTGTTGAAGAAACACTGTGCTGCTCGTTGGGTCGTTTCAGCTGTATTGCCTTGTTGAGCCAGTGCATTTGCTGAACGTAAAGGTGTGCATTGATCATGGAGTTCTTTTCAAGCAATTTGTAGGGAATTACACCTTCCCAATCCCACCAAACGCAGATCATGGTCTTGCGTGGATGCAGCTCGGCCTTGGCTTGAGGTGTTGCTTGCTCGTGAAGACTCAGCCATTCTTTCCTCTGCTTCATATTAACACAGAGACACCATTTTTCATCGACAGTGTTGATGCGGTAAAGAAATCTGTGTCCACGAGCAGAGTAGCAGAATGTAGATGTACGCGGATAGTTTCCAAATTATTAGCGGATTTTGCAGAGTTTTTGCTTGTAGATTAAAAAAAGTAAAAATGCTATTTACAGCAATTATAACATTTACCCCAAGGCTAAACTCAGATTAATATATCTAATTCAATTTTAACTTGGAGAACTTTTCAATTGTTTCTCACATCGTCTGAGTTCTTATGTTTTCACAGACGTTTATGGCCTCTTAGAATTTACCAAAGCCTGTACTCGATGTACAGGAACTGTATCAAAAGTTTTGTTTTACACAGAAAGCATTTAGTTTTATAGCCAGTTTCCTCTTGCAAGTGTTAGTTATTAAATCAAAATCTTTTACTGTATTTTATAAGTTTACTATTTTTGAATTAAATTGTAGAAAATGATATTTATAAATTTTGAAGGTTGATTAATGGAACTGTTTTTCTGGATATAAAAATTTTTCTTAGTTTAATCTCTTGTTTTTATGAGGTTCATAGTCCAACATTTTAATATTTTGCTATAAAAGTCCACTTCACACACATTACTGCACATTCAAGTGTAATGTACTTATTTTATCTTTATTGGAATCGGTAACATTCTAATAATTATTTATTGTTTTATTAATTTTTCTATAAATTATCTTATTCTGTTATCATGGTTCAACTTTTCTGTTTCAGTGGTTGTGTACGAAGATACATTTTATTTTTATACAACTCTGTCCACGAGTAGCCTGGCATGCTACACCAAGGTTCGCACTCTTCCAAGCAAAATAAATTCAAGCACTTTTCAAGGACTTTTTAAACCGGAATCATCATATGTACATAGCTTACCGTCGGTTGATTAGTAGGTAGGTATTTAGTAAGTTCAGACCATTAATTTTAGCTGGAGCGAGCACATCTTCAATGACCTGCCTGTTACCCCTTGCCCCCAGTAGGTTTATTTTACTAACTTTGAATTGCCCCTCTATTTCTGGTTTTGAATTGCCCCCGTTTCTGGTACTTTTCAAAATCATTTTATTTTGTGGAATATTTTTAAAGGATATATTATTTCGTATTCATCTGCTGGTATGACACTTATTGTTTGCTTTAACTTTTTATTTTTGATGCGTGACTTTGATGCACCTTTTGATGCAGCCAGGAGACGAAGGGTCCACGCATGAAGCACAAGCAATACCTGGAAGTTCCGCCCTCCCGCAAGAATGCATCCCTAACTCCAATAAACAGAAGCCCATCACAATTTGGGAATGTATCATTCCATTTATTTTACACACATGGCTGATGCTTTACTCTGTAGTGATATCATAGCCAAGGCACCATAGCTGTCCACACACTCCCCCTGGGTTGAATGCAAGTTCTGCGCTAGTTGATCAGCTTGGTGTTTTTATTACAACTAGGCAGAAATCTCCTATACATCTTTTTAGCACAAACAATTATTTAACACATGCTTTTTCATATCATTAATTAAAAAAATCAAGTACTATTTACAGAGCCTTAAATTTTTTCAAGTACTTTTCAAGGAGCGTACGAACCATGTACTTTATCTCTGCCAGTTTGGAGCAAACTGGCAGAGATAGTGGAGTGCTGGATTTCGTCTCTTGCATCAGAGAATGTGGCACCCATGAACCAAGTTTTTGGACCTTACCCATAAAGTGAAGGTGACTGGTGACAGTATCAGGAGAGCATCCCATCTGCTGGACCAATTCCCTAGTGGATTGACATGTATCCTTGGGGATGAGCTAATTCAATTCATCCTCATTGAACTGAACAGGTCTGCTGCAATATGGAGAGTCTGCGAGGTCGAATTTCCCCTTCTTGAAGCATGAATACCATTTCTGTGCAGTTCTGTCAGTAATTGCGCTTTCTCCGTACACAGCACAAATGTCTTGAGCAGCTTTGGCACCTTGATTGAAGTGAAGAGAAGCAGGTGTCGAAAATGCTCATTTCGGTCTACTTGGCACTCTATCATCACACGGCAAAAAAGAGTTAAACCAAATATAATATCGAAACCGAAAAACAAACGTTGTACAGGAAAAATACAGCTACAAAAAAAAAAAAAAAACATAACACTATGATCAAAATATTGTCCGTGTTCCTTCAAATAACATTGGAAAAAACAAACAAACTTATCTGACAACCCAATAGTAATGCACCATAGAAGTCTTTTCTTTTCCTTCTTCCTCTAACTATACGATAAATCCCAGTGTTTCAGGATTCGGAGCAGGATAATTTTTACATAAACACTAAGTGTTGAAGAAATGTTGCAACATGAAAGCAAGAATAACAAAATGTCTACAGCAAAATTAAATTACTTAACATTACTCTGTTCAATCAAAAGTACACTAATAAGCTTACAAAACACAGCTTCCTTCACAAAGAAATGATGTGAAGCACTGAAGCATACTTCTGTAGGTAACCATTCAAATACAGCATACAATAAAATTCAAATAATTTGTACCAGGCACATTTTAATATTAACACTAATTAAACAATATCAACTGGGAAAACTTACATAATGTGTACAATTCCGCCCCAACCAGAAATAGCATCACGATCAAATGCATTCACTAGTGCCTGGGAAATTTTCTCAAAAAGATCCTCTGGTTCCTAAACAAATACAAAAACATAATAAAAACACAAAATATTGCATAAAATCTCTGCTGGAACATAAATTGGATAACACTGTGGTAACTACCAGGGCAAGTCAAAAGTTCATCCCATGTAGAGCTACACATAATTTTGGGCCCTCATTCCTGTGTGAAATGCGTGCCAGCATGAACCCACAAAAAAAAAAAAAAAAAAAAAAAAAATAAAGAAGCTCAATTTTTTTTTTTTACCGGGTGAAAAATTGTGGAACACGCTCTGAGAAAGCGTGAACATAATGCGACATAGACAAGAGTGAATTGTTCACAGTAATTTATTTATGTAAATATTAAACTGGAGCACATCACTGCATTCACAATATAAAATTACTAAATTCATAACAAAATGATTTTAAAATACACAGCTTCAAACAGTTTTTCTTTTCTTGTTTTGTTGTTGTACTTGCTAAAACATCAGCCCAAGTTTCTTTCCACAAGCAGCAAGGCTTGCTTTCTCCTCAGCAAAGAGAACTTTCAGCCTGAGATCAGGATGTCCACGAAGACCAACACCGCCACTACGGTCAAAGCTGCGACAGGGTATTCTAGTACAGGCCTAGAAATACTTTTAACAGTCAAAACTAGTGACAATACTGAATCTAAGAGTAAAAATAGTGGCTAAGTAGTGACACATTTTTTTTCACTCATTTGAATTTAATGAGTTTTATACTTTATTTCAATCTTAAATAAGGTCCCACAGTATTTTTCTGTTACCAAAACAATAGTTGATTGCAACTCAACCACACATTTTATGTGAAGCATATTTCTTGAAGTAATAAAAAATACTGCAGCTAAACACATACACAGATCAACTGTGTTCCTTGGAACATTTGTTTCTGTGAGACTGTATGCTTCATATAAAGTTATTGTTGAGCTTGGTTTCCAATCCACTATTATAATTTTATCCTGATAATTCAGTGGGGCCCTCTCTATGAATCAATTAATTTGTATCTAAATTCAAAACTTCATAACCTGTATAAATATATAGTATTTCACGTATTTGATTGCACAATTCAACAGATTAATCTGGAAAAAACAATATAAAATAGTGAAACACAACTCTTTCTGTCTGTGTTGTTGACTTGCTTTGCTTAAATAATTCAGGAATTTTGGAGCAAGATTTTATGGATATCTATCTTTAAATAAAACTAACACCAGTAACCAAGAACTTCCTGGATTTATCCATAAAATTCAATGATGATAACCCAGTTATTAGTCTGTTCGACGAGCCAAATAATTTTAAATTTAAGATTGTGAAATTTATAATGTGGTGCAGCAACATCTCCTGTGAGGTTATTGAGAATGTTTTTATTTCACAGGTCTTAAAGGTATGCCAGGATATGCAGTTTACAATCAGATTTTGAAATACATGTTAAAGCATTTATCAATGAGTTTATTGAAAACCAAGTACCCAAAGCATTCTTAATAAGAGCTTTAAAGGAAATAGTTTTTAAGTGTAATGTCCGGATTGCAGACTTAATTTAATTTCTGAGTGACAGAATGAATTTTCTAAATCAAAGCTGTCATAGAAGTTTAGATGATGTGGTTCACTCTCATGCTCGGAACCTGAAATGCATTTCCTGTTCCCATTCCTATGATTCAAAAAAAGTTTATAATTAAAAAAAAAATGCTTTATAAAAATATATAAAAAATAAAACTTTTGTTAAAAAAATAGCATAACTATAATTATTATGGGGTTGGAAAGGATTTTGTATATTTGGGTGCTTTAATACTTTCAACGCTTGTTGGCATCAGAATTTCTGATCACAAAGAATTGTTTTTAGTATTCTGGATAGGTCTTGATCTCACTCAGTTTCAGCCACATTTTATTATTTTTTGTAGTTTGGCAGCATTTTGTGCCATAGCCTCTTTCCCAAAACTTTTAGATTAGGCAGTTGAAACTTAGAGGAAGTCACGAACGTTTTCAGCGGCCATTTCATTCAAAGAGGTTGTTGGAGCAACATGCACTCAGGCTGTTCCCCTTTTTTCGATAAGTTCTGTTTTCCTTTTTTACGTTGTTTGTTTGATTGGATTTGCCATCTTTCTCGAGTTTTGTTTGCTTGTTTCAGCAGATTGGGTCTTTTAAGCTTCCTTGGACTTTTTTTTCTTAGGGCGTCCTTTGTTTCACGAGAGACCACGTTTTCTAGCTTGAATTTCATCTATGTTTTTTCCGCCTACTTTCGTTGTAGGTGTTCTACTCAACTTTAGCAATATTTTGTATATAGCAACTTGATACAAGTACTCGATTTAATACCTTTTACTTTTGAAGGTTTTTCTACATTTATTTTGTACATTGTAATGTTTACCAAATCCATAGTTTTTTCGTAGTGATTTTGGGCTTCAGTCGCATCTGCAGAGGCTTTGTGAGAGTAAGGCGCGAGTCGTTCAGTTTGTAAAATCAGTAGTGGGTTGTACGGTAGCCTGAGCATTTTTTCTTGTTTTTCTTTTGTAGCTCCTCGTGTTTTAAGGGTGGGTATGAAAAAAAAAATGCATTTTCTCTTTTTCAAGAAAATTGTCAGAAGGACTGGAAATTGAGAGAAGAGGTAACAACATTAAATGATGTGAAAGGTTGGAATTAGCTAATGAATGGCAACACCTACTATAATGTAGTTCTGAAAAAGAGTAGGGGTGCTATCCTTTTTGGCCTGCTAGTTAGCAGGGTTCGTTGATTTAAATCATGAATAAAAATGATTGATTTAAATCACAAATATAAATCTTCAAAGCTCCATTATGCATTTGTAAAGTCCGTTAAAATTTAAACTCCATGTGCTCAAATTAACAGTGCTAAATTTAGCACTGTTATTCATTAAACAAAATCAACTTCATGCTGAAACTAAAAACAATATTATTTTAGCCATGAAAGTTAAAATACATTTTGTTGTAAACATGTTTTTTTCCACAAATAATTTTTCTTTGCGTCATTTCTTATATAAATGCAACCATAAAGGCATAAGGTAATTCTAAAACTTAACAAAAATGAGATTTGGTTGGTTGGTTGGTTGGTTGGTAGGTAGAGTTTAATGGCGCAAGGGCCATGGTTGGCCAAAGAGCGCCAAACAAAAGACATCAAAACAAAACATAATCAATAAAAAACGTACACAAGGTTAAAAACAGGCTGATGTGGTAAAAATGAAATATGAGAGTGAACAAGTTAAAATCTAGATGAGTTTAAGAAAGCCAATTTCCTGTAAAAACGAAAACACTGCTCTCATGTCGCAGGCTTCGCCAATAATAGTTTGCAGCGTAGCTGCTTCTTCGCCCAACAAATGAGAGTGAAAATGACGAAAACGATGATCACAAAACCGAACACAAGTACACAAAACATGAAGGACAGCGAGACGACAGTTGCACGCCTCACACATCGGGAAACCCTAGCCACACAGCAAAAAGCGGTGAGTAAAACGACAGTGCCCAATGCGGAGACGGGCAAGAACAGCTTCCTCACGACGATTCTTCCGCAAACTAGACTTTCAAAGTCCGAGCTGTGGTTTGATAAAATGCAGCTTATTGCTGCCCTGCTGAGACCACAGGGACTGCCACTTGTCCAGGAGAAATGTCTGGATCAAAGGTCGAAAATCGTGGAAAGACAGTGGCAGCCGAGCTGGCGACATGGAGGAAACAGACCTGGCAGAGAGATCTGCCAGCTCGTTACCCCGGATCCCAACATGGCCAGGAACCCAACAGAATCGGACCAGGAAGCCATCACCCTCCAAAGTTCCAAGAAGACGACGGACATCACGGATGACAGGTGAGTCCGTGTCTTCTGGAGAACATAAAACTTGGATGACGGACTGGGAATCGGAGCAAATCAAAGCGCGAAGATGAGATCTAGACTGTATGTGACACAAAGCGAGGTGTACCGCACGTCTCTCTGCCGAAAAGATGGTGGATTCAGGCGGAAGCCTCTCAGCATGGGAGGCATCGCCACACACGAATGCGGATCCAACAACCTCACCGGATTTCGACCCGTCAGTAAATACAGGCACGAAATCTGGGAAGAGAGACTGTTTCTTGGCAAAGAGCTGCTGGTACACCAGAGCAGGAGTGGAAGACTTTGCCCACACACAAAGGGAAAGGTCAGCCGTTGCTTGAACCGACTGCCAAGGCGGTTCATTGTAGAACCGGGTCAAACCAATCCTTGACAAGTCTAGACCAGCATCGCGCACTAAGTTCGACAACCGAATCCCAAACGTCGGAACACAGGAAGGCCGGTGTGAGAATAGGCGGACACATTGCGGTTGGAAAATGGAACCATGCAGTGGATGATCAGGAAGAGACTTCAACTTGGTGAAGAAGTGAAGAGACAGCTGCTTACGTCGGATGCACAACGGCGGTTCATGGACCTCGGCATACAGGCTATGCACGGGAGAGGTACGGAAAGCACCAGTGCATAGCCGCAGAGCCTGGTGATGGACAGGATGCAGAGGCCGTAACACGGAAGGACGTGCGGAACCGTACGTCATGCATCCGAAGTCTAACTTTGACCGAATCAGAGAATGGTAAATGCGAAGCATTGAGCACCTGTCAGCCCCCCAAGATGTTCGAGAGAGGACCTTCAGGATACTCAATGACTTCGTGCACGACACTTTCAAAGACTGGATGTGAGGTCGGAAGGTGAGAGCTCGGTCAAAAGTTAGCCCAAGGAACTTGGCTTCTGACACCACAGGAATACCATCCAGATGGAGACTGGGGTCTGGGTGAAGGCCCCGTTTGCGGCAAAAATGCACGCAAACGGTCTTCTGGGTCAAGAAGCCAAATCCATTGTGGGAGGCCCAGGTAGAGATCTTATTAATGGCCGACTGCAGCTGCCGCTCAATAGTGCGCATGTTGACAGATGCGCAAGAGATCTGCAGATCATCCACGTACATGGAGCCACGAACCGACGGAGGAAGTAGAGTGAAAATATGATTTATACGAAGGATGAACAATGTCACAGAAAGAATGGAGCCTTGAGGGACACCCTGCTCTTGTGGGTAGAACGCACAGAGGGTCGACCCTAAGCGCATACGGAAACTCCGGTCCTGGAGAAATCCGGCGATGAAAGATGGTAAGTTTCCCCGCAATCCGCACTCGTGCAGATCACGGAGAATGCAGTATCTCCAGGTGCGGTCGTAAGCTTTCTCCATATCGAAGAACACGGAGACCATGTGCTGACGCCGGACAAACGCCTCCCTGACAGATGTCTCAAGGTGAAGATGATGATCTGAGGTGGATCGGAATTTCCGAAATCCACTCTGATGAGGTGAAAGAAGGTGACGTGATTCCAAATAAAAATACAAATGAAAATTGATGATGCGCTCTAGGACTTTGCAGAGGCAGCTCGTCATAGCAATTGGTCGGTAGTTCAACGGGTTAGCGGGATCTTTACGAGGTTTGAGAACAGGAACGACAATGGCAGTGCGCCAAGATTCGGGAAAGTCACGCTCGTGCCAGATCCTGTTAAACAGGACCAGCAGACATTCAAGAGAGGACGGAGAAAGGTGCTTCAGCATTTCATAATGGAATAATTATCCGGTCCGACAGATGTTCGGCCGGACCGATTCAGGGCAATCTTCAGTTCAACGGCAGTCAGCGGGCTGTTATAATCGGCAGTGGAAAACGGTCCAAAGGAAACCTTGGACCGTTCAAGCCGCGGCTGTACCTGTCGGAACGAAGCAGCGTAATTGCGGCTGCTGGACACCGAAGAAAATGCGGCGCCCAGACAGTCAGCAATACCCTGAGCGTCAGCAACTGTTCCTCCACCACTCTCAAGAATGGAGATTTCCTCAGAAGGGTACTTACCCCGAATCTTGCGGATCCTGTCCCAAACGATCTTAGAGCTGGTAGTGGTGTTAATCCTGGATACGTAGCGCATCCAAGATTCCCGTTGTCTATGACGATGTACCAAACGCGCGTAAGATTTGGCTTTCTTGAAAGCAAGGAGGTTCGCGTCGGTGGGGTACCGACAAAACCTACCCCAAGCCCGATGTTGGGCCTGACGAGCTGCCTTGCAAGTGGAATTCCATCAAGGTCGCGGGCAACGTGGAAGTTTAGTCGAAGTCTTAGGGATGGTAAAGTCTGCCGCTTGCACAATAAAATCCGTTACCGCCGCAACAGCTTCATCGATCATACCCGAGGTCACCATGTCTGGAATAATGGTCGCTGAAGCCGTGAACGCGTCCCACTTGGCTCGATCGATAGCTCATCTAGCAGGGCGAGTAGGATGATGGTACCAGTCACCTGCTAGACGGAGAAAGATGGGAAAGTGATCACTGCCAAGGAGATCATCAGACACGCTCCAGGACCAGTCAGGATATAACGATGGCGAACTCACTGACAGATCAATGGCTGAGTACGAGCGGGTGGGTTCATGAAAATAAGTGACTGCCCCGGTGTTGTGGAGACAGAGGGACGTGTTGGAGAGAAAGGACTCAACAACACGGCCCCTGGAGTCTCGAGTGGTAGAACCCCACAACGGATTGTGTGCATTGGAATCTCCTAAGATGAAGAAAGGAGGTGGCAGCTGGTCAACTAAATCTTTCAGATCCGAAAGGCTTACAAGCTTCATCTGGTGGTATGTAGATGGAACACACCGTTAACAGAGTGTTCACAGAAAGTCTTACTGCCACTGCCTGCAAAGTCGTCCGAAGGGCAACCGCAGTGACAGGGACACCACGAGGAACAACGACGGCCACTCTTCCGCAGGCAATAATGCCGTCTTGGTGATCTTTGCGGAAAAAAGAATTGTCTCCCCAGCGAAGGAGTGTCCGTCGTTCGAAGCTTTGTCTCCTGGAGATACCCGCACACAGGTGTGTGCAAAGACAGTAAGCCTTTTAAATCATCAATGCGTGAACGCAGACCTCGGCAATTTCACTGAATGAGCGTGGCCGTAATGAAAAAAGAAATGAAAGAATGAAGACAGACGACTAGAAAGTCTCCATGTCGTCCGTCACCTCCAATCCATCGGCAGTGTCTGGAGGTAACACAGGGCCGTGTTTACCCCGTGTTGAGAGGTGGTTTTTGCCTGCTCTGTTTCGGGGAGGATGAGCCGGGTTTCACCTTTTCTGGTTTCTTCTTTGCAGTGCCCTGGACCTGGGTCCCTGTGATGGCCGAAGATGTTGATGTCGCCTTGGATGCAATGCGGCGAGACTTCAGTGCTTTCAGCCCAGCAGCAACGATGTCCTCAAAATCATAAGGACACCGCGCCGGGATGGTCACCTCCGTCTGGACCGCAACAGTAGCCTTCTGCACCACAACCGAGGCATAGGAGCGCCGGCCGGGTGGAAGAGGAGCTATCTGCCGCCTGGCCTCAGGGTATGACAGATGTTCAGTGGTCTTCAGGCATTGGATAGCCTGCTCCTCGATCCACTTGGGACACTGCTTAGAAGACGCAGAGTGGGAACCCTCACAATTCACACAATGATCCGACTCAGTGGAGCAGTCCGTCAAAGAGTGTTCAGTTGAACTACAGCGCCCACACTTTGCTACATTACGGCAAGACTGCTGGGAGTGACCGTAATGCTGGCTGGCACTTGAAACATCTCAAGGGGTTCGGGACGTATGGCCGAACATCTAGATGCAAGTACCCCGCCTTGATGGAAGTTGGCAGGGTAGGTGAGTCAAAGGTCAGGACGATGTTCCGGGAGGGAATAGACTTCCCATCCCGCCTGAAAAGAATACGCCGAACCCCAGTGACATGTTGGTCCCCAAGTTCTTCCAACAATTCCTCTTTACTGCACTCGAGCAGGTCACAGGAGTTGATGACACCGCGAGAGGAATTGAGGAACCCATGGGGTGAGATCTGTACAGGAATGTCCAGCAGAACGGTCATCTCCAGCAAGGTGGCACTGTGACGTGGATGAGTTGTCTCCACAAGAAGATCCCCTGACGGGAGCTTCTTAACACTCTTTGGTGAGCCGGCAACGGCCTGAAGAGCCTTATTAATCCAGAAAGGACTCTTCGAACTGAGAGACTGAGCAGGATCAACTGAATGAATGAGAAGAAACAGAGCATTGCAGTCCGTAGTTAGAAGTTTCTTAGTGGAGGAGGGTGTCCCTTCCTCCACACGGCGCTTCAAATTTACAGCATGGGAAACACTTCGTGTTGCCATGAGGGAGAAAAAAGATTCGTCCGCCAACCTCCCCACCCACTACCGAGCCCAACGAGGGAGAGCAGGAGGTTCGCAAGCCCAAGAGGACGCAGGACACGGCTCTAAGGATAGTCAGTGGATATAGCAAGTTGGTAGGGCAGACACACGCTCGGCGTGCACCCAGACTTTCCCGTGCCCAGAGAACACCCCTTTGGCATGCCCACCCTACCCCCAAACTCACCCTGCCGAACAGAACGACAAGCCGCTAGAAGTCTGGATGCCACTCGGCCACAGACTTCCTGACTAGGAGTGGGTTAGCTCCCAGCCTCCCATTTAGGGTGAAGCAGAGGGCAAAGAGGAGTGTTGGCATCTGGAGACACTACAACTGGCCCCCAGATACCTCAGCCTCCAGCATCCCCATTTCCACCTGTACGGGTCACCGCACACGGCAAACGTGCAGGTAGGTCTAAGCTAACCAGCTCCGGAAAAACAGAAAATATAACAGAAAAGTGAAAAGACAGGGAAGGGAACGAGGAACAAAACCCGAAGCTGGCGCCTTATCACAACCTCAGCAGCCTACAACTGAGGCGGGTACATGTCAAAATATGAACGAAAGACGAAAAAGCAAAATTATAAGAGAAAATCGGCTCGGGCCGTGGGGACGCCATCCCCCATCAGCTGGATGAACAGCTGTCCCTTCGGTGATGTTATCGAAAACGAGTCAACGAAAACTACTCCGTCACAAGGTGAGCTCGGGCCGTGGGGGCGCCGCTCCCCAAATAACTGGAAAACCAGTTATCCCCGTGCGGGGAAATGAGATTTGTTCTTTTGCAGTGAGATTATAAAGTTCCAGGCTCCCAGGACCATTAACCTCCTTTCATGGAGGTTAGAAGTTGGATGTTGTCAATAGCAAATGAATCTGACCCTTTGCATTCACCAATGTTCCCTTTCTTCTATTTCAACTCAGCAGGAGGAGTATTTTAGTGGGTGGCAGTAGAGGGTGATAAACAGGGCTTGAAATATTTCATGCTGGTTTACCAGTCAGGCAAATCACTCAGTTGAAAATCAACAGTCTTGCAGAGCTTGCGAGAAAAACAACTCAGTACTGAAAATTAAAAGCTAATTGTTTACACGTAAAATAACATTTATGAAATCAAACATTTTCAATAATATTTTATCGCTAACCTAATTTAAATTTTAATTACCATTTTATAATAACCAAACTCAGTTTCCTTCCTCTAGAGTAAGTGATGCAAGAATCCTTCAATCTTTTAGAACTTTCCTGACAGTTCCGTGGAAACACTGGAATCCGTGTTTGCCCTTTGACCTACGACACCAATTGCTAAGTGAGAGCTCACGACACACGTGTGTCTGACTCTCGTACATAAAATTATCAGTTCTTCAATAAGGCTTATTTTAATTTACAGAACTGATTTGTGACTGTGAGCCAGCATGGGGAATCAGTTTCTCTGTGAAAGGAATTGGACAGTGAATACCATGAGTCAAAACATCTAGGCACAGTGTGCTTAACAAAGAACATGAGGGAAGAAGCCACAAGCCCAGAGAATGATTTCCCAAAATGCTGTGGGAAAAGATAAGCAGTGTAACCCAGTTCCCCATAAGCAGTGTTTACACTACTTATCTTTTCCCACAGCATTTTGGGAAATCATTCTCTGGGCTTTTGGCTTCTTCCCTCATGTTCTTTATTAAGTACACCGTGCCTGAATGTTTTGATTCATGGCATTCGGTGCCCAATTTTTTCGCGGAGAAACCGGTTACCCATTCTGGCGCAGAGTCACGAATCAGTTCTGTGAATTAAAATAAGCCTTGTTAAAGAACTGATATTTTTATGTATCCAACAATAGGCATAACAACATTTAAATAATTGTCTATTGAATTTAAACTGCTGTACTAAATTTGTTACTTGTCAGCTAAAACTTTTCACTTATCACAGACGACTACATTTTTCAAACCCTGGTGATAAAGAACAAATGAACAGAAACCAATGCCAGTTTAAAAGTGCCATTCTCGGTTAGTTTCTAGTTGCACTGTACTGTATGGCTAAGGGTTTCAGTGCTTAGCTCGTTTTAGGACAAGTGATGAAGTCAGCCTGGCTAAAAGGAAAAAAGATATCATTTGGAACTATTTTGAAGAAATCAAAAATATGAGTGGCAAAGGTTCACGTGCTAAGTGCAAACTGTGTGAAAAAGAGATACAGGGACTTAATATGCATGCATGAAAAACCATTACTCATTGTGTTCGTTAAATACAAGTGAAGTTAATGACCGTCAACCGAGCACTTCAACTACACTGCCGGAAAGTGAAAAAAGAACATCAAGAAGGAATTGGCGGACGATCATGAAATTTACATATGTTAATGGGGTCGAGTTTACGTAGGTGTGATGTTAATTTTGGGACCAACCGGTGAGCGCATACGCCACAACATGGCATAATATGCAAATTATCGTCGGTGGTATTTAAGGAGTATGGCGAAGTGAATGCAATCAGTCATCGGCATACGGACACGTGCGAAGACCCAGAAGAAGCTGTAATGCCTGGACATGGAAGATGAGTACGATTTCAGCAGTTATCGGACTTTGAGCGAGGTCATCTAGTCGGACTCCGTGAGGCCGGGTGATCGTATCGTGGAGCGAATTGGACGGGAAGTATAGGTGGTGGCGTAGATGGTCCGAGGAACATTCCCACATGAGAAGACGTAGAACCGGGAGCCACAGACGGACTGATCGATGCACAAGAAGAGGGGCGTTGTCAAGCAGAATATCCACTGCGGTGCAAATCCAAGCTGCCGTTGCACCTGAAGTGACTGTGCGAACAATCCGCAACCGTCTACTGGATGCAGGACTATGTGCACGTGTGTTTCTGGCATGTGTACCTCTGACTCCAGTCCACCGTCAGGAACGGCTGCAGTGGTGTCTCCAACGTCTGCACTGGAGAACGCAATGGCGATCTGTCGTGTTCAGTGATGAAAGCAGATTCTGCTTGGGAGCCCCCGATAGCCGTATGCGTGTTCACAGAGACACAGGGGAGCGTCTCCACCCTTCTTGCATCCACCAGCGACACACAGGGCCTACACCTGGTCTCCTGGTGTGGGGAGCAATCAGCTATCACTCCCGTACACAACTAGTGTTTGTACCGGGTACGTTAAATAGCACCTCCTACATCAACAACATCATTCAGCCGTTGTTGTGCCATTTGTAAGGTCGGTCCATCGTGGTGTTTTCCAGCAAGATAACGCACGCTCACACACGGCACGTGCAATGCAACATGCACTTCAGGGTGTGAGACAACTTCCATGGCCTGCACGTTCACCGGATTTGTCCCCCATTGAGCACGTGTGGGATTTTATGAGACTACGACTTATCCGGTCTCCACGGCCAGCCACGACCATCCCCAATTTACATGTCCAGGTTGAGGATGGTTGAAACTCAATACCCCAAACTTACATCCAACATCTGTACGACAGACTCCATGCCAGAATTGCACAGTGTGACGCAGTTCATGGTGGTTCAACCTCGTACTAACCATGTTACATGGAAATGTTATTTTTCAGTTTACCAGCAAATACAGCTGTATTTTGCCATAATGTTTTGATCACGTTATCCTCTGTATTCCGTTATTATGCTGTATAAATTTCGTTGGTATCGGACGTCTCCTTCTTGGTGTTCTTTTTTCACTTTCTGCCAGTGTAATTTAAGATATGCTAAAGTTTATGATGCTTCACCTGCCAAGGGATCCTAGCATAAAAGATAACTGTCATTGGTACCTGAAGCAACCACTAAATTTGCGACAACACAGAAATTTTAAAAAGTTGAGAATGGATTTATTTGTGACATGAACCACAGCTGAACAGAAAAACAATGTTTGACCTGCAAACTGCTCGACTGAGCTATTCTTCAAACTCTCCATTTCATATGGTTGAAAATAAGGAATTCAAGAACCTTATTTTGAAATGCTAAATCTTGGCTATAAGCCACCAACAGAACAGGATATAGCAAGTTGTTTGTTAGATGAGGTTTTGATAATGAAATAGAGAAATGTTCTGTCTTTAAAAGGTAAGATAGTCTGCATGAGTATAGATGGCTGGTCCAGTGTCTATAATGAACTAGTTGTTTGTTATTGTGTAACAACTTTAGATGGTGATGTCTATTTAGTGTACAGTTTTGATTATCTGGAACAAGTGGAGAAAAATGTTGATGTTATCACATATGGTTGCACAGCTCACATTTTAAACCTTCTTGCAAAAGATCTATAGATTTCAAACATCAAAGAGCAGAGTACACAAATTGTGAAGTATTTCAGAAATCATGATTTTGTTAGATCAGCATATATAGCTGGTGGATTAGCTTTTGTGTTGCCCCAAGTTGTATGCTGGTATTCCACGTGAGACTGTTTAAGAAGTTACATCAATACCTGGCCAATACTCATGGCAATAGTGGTTGACAATAAAGATGACAATATTGAATTTAAAATTAAAGAAAAGGTAATGAATTCGGGTACATTGGCAATATATCAACCAACAAGGATTTATTGGCAATATATCAACCAATAGTCAATGCTCTTGATAGAGTCCAGAGGAATGATTGCAAAATTTCTGAGGCAGTTGTACTGTGGAAAAACTTGGATATTGTATTAAATGACATCTTGGATGAAAAGCAATTGGAGTTGTTTCATAAAAGATATGGTCAAGCTCAGCTCATTTTTCAGCTCATTTTTGGCCTTTCTCGTTGATCTTCACTTTCAAGCAAAAAACATGGATGTGACACTATTATTATGCCCAAAGAAAAAGAAGTTGCTTTACAATTTGCCAGCAAAAAATATGGAGACACATTCCTGACTATACTCTTAAGCTTCTGACAAAATCTGCACCATTCACTAGAACAATGATGGAAGAAAAAGTGCAGCTTGCAGTAAATCATTTAGACTGGTGAAATTTGCTTTCCATAGTGAAAGAGTCAACAGAAAAAAAAAAAAAAACCCCTGCAAAGTACAGTATTTGGCAATTGCTAACAACATCTGCTTCAGCTGGAATTGAAAGAATTTTCTCAACATTTAACATTGTGCATTCTAAGTTAAGAAATATGCTAGGAATTCAAAAAGCACCAAAACAAGTACCTTAATTTCCATCTTATAATCTGCGGATTATCTGGTAAAAATATAGGTTCTGAAGATCATACGCAGCCTTAAAAAAAAAAAAAAAGTTTTTACGGACCTTCGATTAAAAAAAAAAATTTGCAGTGTAATTGTGCAGGGGAGGGATATATATAATTGGAAAAGGAACTCTCTTGGAATTCCCCCCCCCATCAATTCAGGAGTTTGTACGGAGTGGGGGGAGTAGGAATGTCATAATGAAAGTCGAGCAAGTTGTGAGGAGAGACAGCGGGGGGTCATTTTGAATTGTTGAGAAGGGCAACTCTGACTGTTGTGCCATCTCTGTTTTTGTAAACCAGCCAATGAACGTAAGCACTGTGCTTGCTGGACAAACCTAAGCGTTCCTCCTTTCGGATCTCATGTGCGCTGCCTTGTGCTTAGTTCATCTTTTGCTGTTTTGACAAATGTCGCTGCTGCCATTTCCCTTCATTGCTATTCATGATATCTTTGAAAAGGAAACATTTCAGTTACACTGCCGAATTTAAACTTAAAGTGGTGGACACTTGAGGATATGATCGCGTCCCTGCGCTTTGTTTTGAGGAGGTCAGAAAACAAACGTGCAGTAACATGCGGAAAGCTGCTGTACCACCGTCTAAAACGTAAACAAATCCGTTGGTAAATTCTGCGGGAGAATTCACGGGTTTTATATTGGCCTACGTATAAGCCGATTCCCCAATTCTGAAAGCAGGATTCCTCCAAAAACTTTCGATTTATACGCAAGTACATACAGTATTCCTATGACTTGTTCTGTATTGATCTGTTGACGTTTTTCCGATATCTAAATTAATGGGCCAATATTTTTGGATCGGAAAACCCGTCACCAGATCCAGGCACTCTCAATGAGAGTGATAATTTTTGTCATGAGATGATCTCAAATCCCTTTGGCAAGGAGGTAGTTAGAAAAAAAAAAAAAAAATAGATTTAAGAGTCAAGAAAAATCAAGTAAATTCTTTTCATTTATTTTCTTTTCTTTCTGATTTCTCTGTGAAGTGTTGATTTCTGTGTATGTAGTTAAATTTATGTTAATAGGTCTAGGTAAGTTAGCCTTGTGATATCTGTTTCTAGTTAAGGGATGTGTAACTAGCTGGGAAGTAGATTTAAGAAAGTTTGACATCATGCTATATTGCTGTTTTTTTTGTTGTTGTTCTTTCATGCAATGTTTTTTTTTTTTTTCTTCCTTCCATTGCATTTTTTAGTGGACTGTTTATTTTCAGGGAAGAGATATTAGTGAAGTTTATTTTAGTGCAGTATATGAGGTAGTGTATATGAATTGATTTGCCTTAGTTTCTTAAGTGTATAGTGCAGTTTATATATGTATAGTGTTAGATATCAGTTTAAAATTACCGGCGGCGTTCGGCGTTATTGATCGTCGGGATAACGTAGCGATAAAAAGAAAAATTGTAAGGTTGTAGTTCCGTATTTACTGTCGTTATTGCGATTTCTTTTATTGTATTATTCTGTAAGCTTTAATAATTGAAAAGTAATTTGTAAACATATAGTGTAAGAGGTATTTTATCGTATTGTAGTTGTATCTAATGAGAAAAAACGCGTGTTTATGCCATGTCAGTAGCGTGTAATTAAAATCGTTGTTGGGTGTATCGATCGTAATTTAGTAACCTTTCATGATTAAAATCTTGCTTAGCACTAATATTTAGTTGGTTTTAGTATGAATCTTACTTGGTATTAACTAGTGATAGTATAATTCAGCGACTGATAGAAAAAGCGGGTCGGCAATCGTTCCGTAACGAAGTGACTTTCCTAAGTTAATTGCGCGTGCGCTATCGTCAAGGATATTTAATAGTCATTTAGTAAAAGAATAAAATTGTGGCTTAATGCATCAGGGCAAAATAACAAATTGTTGCTTTACGCGATTTTTTCGTAATTCCGATCGTCGTACCTGTAGCTAGAGAGAATTCGATTTTTATGCGTTACGAAGTTAATTGTAACGATGTTCGTTAATGTTAGTTAATTTGTTTAATGAATTTTTGTAAAGGTGGTCTCCAAAAGTCTTTGTTTAGAAAGAAAGAACGAAAATGGCTACAGTTTTTGGTGTCGCTTTTCTAAAAGCGATAAATTTGTAGAATGGCATCTGTGAGGACGTTTTCCCAGCTTTACCAGTGCAGAAAGTCCGATTTATTTATGCTCTTGTTTACTTCGAAAAGGCATTTTTCGCTTTGCGCAGGAACACTTCGGGATTTGGGCGGAATTCTGCGAAGTTCACAGCAGCGCCCGTTTTCGTGGGTCAAAGGTCAGTCATCCATCGAGGAAGTTTCTGCCTCCTGGCGTTCACGCAGCCAATTGGAAAGTCGGCGCTTTCTCGCACATGCGCGCGTAAGGCGAAGAGCATCGGTTTTTTCGTACGCTCTTCAGATGCAGAGAGAGAGAGAGAGAGAGAGTTGAGCTAGAAACCACCAAGCACTAAGAAAGGGGAAGGAAAAAAGAAGCTATGCGGGAGAGACCGCGCTTCTAAATCGGAAATGCCGCCAAGTTCCGGGAGGACGAAGGAAAAAGATGCCAGCGTCATGGTAGGACCTTTTAATTTGTTTTTAAATGCCAAAACAGAGGAAGCTACTTGAAAGCCCTCATTCTCACAGAGAATTGTAGCTGGGCTGGATATCTTCCACCCGCAATGTTCGGGAGACGCCGGAGAAATTGCGGCACAAGCACTGATACTTTCGTTCGAGGAAATCTTCTAATTCCTTTTTTATTGTCAACTTGAAGGGCAGGGAAAGATATGTACACGCAGTTCGGCAGCAAGGAAGGAAACTTGCGTAAATTCGCGGCGACGGACAGATTCCGTGACGCCGAACCTCAGCAGTTAACAAAAAAAGAAAAAAAAACCGTAATTCCTCCGCTCAGCTCAAACATTTCCATGCTGTTTAACTGACAAAGCTTCCTTGAGAAGAGAAGAGAGAGAGGAAAGCAAACAAGGGAAAAAAAAAAAAAAAAAAAAAGTCATGAACAGCAAACTTACTTTTGGCGACCACCTAATTGTTTTTGGTTTTAATGTGATTAAAAAAAATGATATGATGTTATTTCATTAAAAATATATATGTATATATATATATATATATATATATATATATATATATATATATAAGGGGGATGTAAGGTCAGGTGATGCGTAACATCACAGCCTCTCCTTGACAAATGTCAACCCCGCCTTCTCGTGGTACATCCTGTTCCCACTAAAGGGGCTCTGACGACCGCCAATAGCGGTATAACTATACCATCGGGATTAGAGGAAATGCTATCCCACACTCACCAACCCGCTTGGCCAGCGTGGTGAGTTATGGCCAAACCCCTCCAAAATGACTCCACAACTTAAATCTTGGCCCTCAGTCTCCGGCAGCTGGAATGTACCTGGCCAAGGCAGCGGCCAGTGCGACATGAAGGCAGAGGGTGCTAAGAATCCCCGGAGGACCGGACTAGGCTGCCATCTGATGCTGACCTTGGCTACGTACAACGGACGCTCCCTATCTTCTGATTCAAGGCTTCTTGAATTGGAAGAGGAACTACAAAGGATCAAGTGGGACATCGTCGGGCTAAGTGAGGTAAGGAGAAAAGGAGAAGATCTCATTGAACTGAAAAGTGGACATCTCTTCTACTATCGTGGGACAGATACTGGCAGAACTAGTGGTGTTGGATTTATAATAAACAAGAAACTGAAGGATAAAGTTGTAGAAGTTGAAAGTTCCTCTGACAGAGCTGCACGACTCGTTATCCAACTCTCGAGAAGATACCAGGCTCAGATTATTCAAACTTATGCACCCACCACAAGTCATGCTGAAGAAGAAATTGAAGAATTTTATGAGGAAATTCGTGATCTAAATAATAAAGGTAAGCAGCACTTGAAGATAATTATGGGAGATTTCAATGCAAAAATAGGGCAACGGCAACAGAATGAAACTTCAGTAGGTAAATTCGGTCACGGCAACAGAAACCAGCGTGGAAATACTCGTAGAGTTTGCAGAGGCAGAAGGGTTTTTCATCTTGAACTCCTTTTTTCAAGAAAAAGCCACACAGGAAATGGACATGGAGACATCCAAATGGGACGACAAGTGAAATTGATTTTATTATGTGTAACAAAAAATTCGTCATAGAAGACTGCAGTGTGCTAAACAAGTTCAACACAGGCAGTGACCATAGATTGGTGAGATGTAAGATGCACCTCAACACTAAACTCGAACGTAGCAAGCTCATAAGACAAACAAAATGTATTGACATAACCAACCTTAAAAACACCATAATACCTTCAAATTGGAACTGAAGAACAGATTCTCTGCTTTAGAAGGCCTAACATCGGAAGAAGTGGATATTTCTGAAGTTAACAGAAAAGTAACCAAAGCTCTTATGGAAACAGCAACAAAATTAGCTGGGTCTAAGAACAAATTGCATGTGAACAAATTATCAGGAAAAACCAAAATGTTGATGCAAAAAAGAAGAGAGATGAGGACAACTAAAGAAGATGTGACTTCCAAAGTGGAATATATAGAGCTATGCAAGACAGTACGAAAAAGTATCACTGAAGACGTAAGGAAATTCAACTGTGAACTAGTAAGGAAAGCAATTGAAAACAACCAAAGCCTAAAGATAGCAAAGGGACATCTCAGTAAGGGAAGAAAACAGATTATGGCACTGAGAAAAGAAGATGGTTCGGTAACAAGAAATAGAGGCGAAATTTTGACAAGAGTGAAAGATTTCTACTCCAAATTATATGAAAGGGATGATACATGTACTCCAGGCATCATGAAAGGTACCAGAGTTCTTCCAGTCCTTCCAGCAGAAGTTGCACATGCAATCAAGAACATGAAGCAGGGAAAAGCTCCAGGAGAAGATGGAATTACTGTAGACATCATACAAGAAGCAAGTGGAGAAATCGAAACAGTACTCGCTCAAATTTTCACTCGATGCCTTAATGAAGGGAAAATTCCTGAGGATTGGAACAACGCTACAATGATATTGCTACATAAAAAAGGTGACATTGAGGATCTCAGGAACTACAGACCTATTAGCCTCCTATCAGTGGTTTATAAAATCTTCACTAAAGTTCTTTCACACCGCTTGAAGGTAACACTGGACATGGCTCAACCGAGAGAACAAGCTGGATTCAGGAGTGGCTACAGCACAATAGATCATATCCACGTACTGAGAGAACTAATTGGAAGAGCGAGGGAATATGAACTTCCATTGTGCATGGCTTTTATCGATTATGAAAAAGCCTTTGATTCAGTGAAACCATCAGCAGTTGCAATGGCTCTGAAATCCTGCGGTATTGAAGATGCATACATTAATATTATTAATAACATCTATGAAAATGCAAGTGCAAAGATTCTGCTATTTGGTAATACAACACACATAAAAATTGGAAAAGGAGTGAGACAAGGTGACACCATATCTCCGAAGCTCTTTAATGCTACATTGGAAAATGTCTTTCAATCACTGAACTGGGAAAACAAAGGGATAAAGATTAATGGAGATTATCTAACCCACCTTCGTTTTGCTGATGACATAGTCATTTTTGCAACTACCCCATCGGAGCTACAGAGTATGATGCAGGAACTTGCTGACAAAAGTAAAGAAGTGGGATTAAAAATGAACTTTCAGAAGACAAAAGTGATGTTCAATGCTTTTACAAGAAATGAAGATTTATCGATTGATGGAGAAAAGCTGGAGATAACAGACACGTACGTTTATCTTGGACAGCAGATATCAAGTGAGGGTCACATTAGTGAAGAAATTAATCGGCGTACAAAACTTGCCTGGAGAGCTTTTGGAAGAAACAGCATAATTTTCAAGAGCAATATGCCATTATGTCTTAAAAGAAAAGTGTTTGATCAATGCATCCTTCCAGTGCTTACGTATGGTGCAGAGACGTGGACCTTAGCTAAAAGAGACATACAAAGGCTGCAGACAACTCAAAGCAGCATGGAGAGGTGCATGCTTGGTGTAACCAGGAGAGATAAGAAGAGGAACACGTGGATCCGAAAAATGACAAGAGTGGAAGACATCATGATCAGAGTTAAATCCCTGAAATGGCAATGGGCCGGACATACTGCCAGAAGAACAGACCATCGATGGACAGCCGAAATTTTAGATTGGATTCCAAGGGACAGGAAAAGACCCAGAAGAAGACCACATGGAAGATGGGTGATGAAATTCGAAAGTATGCGGGAGTGACATGGAGGAGACTGGCACAAGACAGACCGTTGTGGAGGAAACTTGGGGAGACCTTCGTCCAGCAGTGGATTGATAATGGTTGACAATGATGATGATGATGATATATAAGGAAAGGTACATTTTGTAGAAAGATATTCCTTGTTTTTAAAAGGGAAAGAAAAATTATTAAACAAAGAGGGGAGTAAAGAAATTGAAATTTTTTTTTATTATTTTGAGTGTGTGTAAGGTTTGGCCAGAACTAACAAATGTAGTATAATGTGTTACTGTAAATTAAGAAGAGATTTTTCCAGGTAACTGACCAAAATCAGTGTATTGTGAAAAAAAGATAAAAAATTATAATGTCACTTTTCACTATCTAACTTAAATTGTAAAGAGCATCTAGCTCAAGGTTCAACATGTAACAGATATGCACCTCGAGCATTAAGCTCTTAACACTCTTTGAGTGAATGATTACATCCTTTGATGATTTTGTAAGGCAGGCTGGTAACTAAATTGCGCCACTTACCTCCCTCATCCTCTAAACCACACAGGTGAAAACTACTTGGTTTGCAGACCAGGGTTTCTGAGAGGATTATTTAGGACTGTTAACATACTCTGGACTCTTTCTTTTTAAAAATAAAATTGTGTAATATTTGCATTTTTCAGAAGTTCATCATCGTAATAGAATATCTTAACAACCAAACCACCTCGTATCAGTATCAGCCTTTCATCACTGCAAGGTGTAATGCAATACTCCAGAGCTGCATTACCGTGATCTATGGATGTCATGCCCTTTATCTGTTTGGAGATAAAAATATGAAAAAGTAACCTTTAAAAAATTAATTTCTTCATTTAATAAAATAATTTTTTCCCTCTTACTACTTCAGACACCTGGGACATTATGTGACCGACTTCTCTATCGGAAATTCCACTTCCGGTTCAACATCTATGATGAGCAGATTATAGGAAGGAAAAAACAATTTTTATGTGCATTTTGCGGTCTGCATATAAGCTGGTGCGGATAATACGACGGAAATTACAGCATTTTTGTTCAAACTGCTGAACAAATAGTTCCTCTCAATCCATGCCTTTTTTTTTTTTTTTTTTACTTCAATTAAAATTTACTCAGGAATTGCTGTTTTTCATTCAATATATTATTTTGAAGCTTTTATGATTCAAATCTAATGGGTAAGTTGTAGATTTCTTTAAAACTACACCAGTAATATAATGACTAAAATGTGCACGTTGTGCACATTTAGATTTATCAGAATTATTAACACAGCAATCAGACATCTCTGATATGCCTGCATTAACTGTTAGTCACATAATGTTAATCACATAAAAAAACTTGAAAATTACGTCGCCCGAAGACCCGTTTCCACATATTATGAGAATATTTCTTCCACACAAACCTATTTCCACGTGTTATGAGAATATTCCTTCCACAGAATTCGCTTGAGAAACTCTCTCTCTCTCTGGTGATTCAGAGTTATTTTTACATGTATGAAAAATAAATGTTTTTTTAATACAAAATATGATTTGCATTTCAGTAATTATTAAGTTTAGTAGACACAAATTAGCACATTAAAGATAATGCACAGCATTAAGAAATACCATTCTCTCCTTATTACATTCTCATTCATTATCTGTTATACAGTGTGACTTAAATTTTAAAAATATATACCATCAAGTCAATCATGGAGAACAATGTTATGTTTCATGTCTACACTGAAGAATAAAGAGCTATTTTAAAGTTGAACTGAAACACAACAGTAATTTAAATCAAATAAACCCAATTTTTTTTATTAAAAAAAAAATGATTTTTTCAAATCCTGCTAGTTAGTTGCTGGGTAGGTTTAATGATTTAATTTTATTAATTTTTTATAGTTTATTATTTTTTAAACTTGTATTTTAATTTATTATTACTTTTTTAATTTTCGTCCATATGATTTTTTGGGGCAGAGGTACTTATTGAATGACGCAGAAACCCACACTTTGGTCTGTGTAGAGCAATGAGAGCTATGATTTGTGACATCCCCTGATGAAGCCATAGGTGATCCCTGCCATCTTGTTCTGCAATCCTTCTTTCTGTTCTCCTTATTGAGTTTCGTTGCTTCAGTTTTTTAAATAAATCCTTTTTTCTGAGAATTTTTGAGTACATAAATTTGTTGTTTATTATGTTTTCCTATTAGAGTATGCTTTTTTTTTAACGTTCTTTTTTAGCAGCTATAGGCACAGAAGATGTTCAAAACTGTAAGGCATAAGTATTAGTTGATAGCTATGATTACTTATTTTGATGTATCTGTCTATCTACACATACCACACACAGTGAGTCACATTGCTGTGACCACCTCTTACTTTTATGTCAACAGTGTGTAGCCAATGAAAGAAGGCATGCGTTGTGAGCTGGCTTGGAGGGTATAAAAGGTGAGCTGTAAGCATTCTGAAAACATATCACTCATTGCCGTAATGGATAAAAGGAGCCATTTAGCAGATTTGCAAAAAGGGATAATTATTGGCTTTCGGGCAAAGGGTGGCAGTATTTCCGAAAAAGTGTAGTTTGTGTAATGTCCACGTGCTGCTGTGGTTAAAGTGTATCGTGATTGGAGAAATGGCACCATTGTGAATAAGCGATGTGGAAACTGCAGAGCACCACATGCCATTGATGTGAGAGGTGAACGTCGGCTGCGAAGGTGAGTGAGGGACGATTGACACACTACAGAGGAGCAACTCACTGGCCGAATGAACCAGGGGACTATCGGAAGTGTGCCTAAAATGACAGTTCAATGAACCCTGCTGCATATGGGGCTCTGATGCAGACGGATGGTCACTGCACCCATGTTAACGAAGGTGCATTGGCAGAAAAGCCTTACATTGGCATGGCAGTATCGGAATTGGACCTCTACTGATTGGCAAAGGATTGCCTTCTCCAATGAGTCACGTTTTCTGCTTAATCGAATGGATGTTGGCACATAAGGCGAGAAATATTGGAGAACAAACACTCTTCAACCATTGCCGGAAGAACACAAGCTGGTGGGGACAGCGTTTTGGTCTGGGGAATGTTTTCGTGCCATTCCCTGGGTCCACTCATACATGTGGAAGGCACTATGGACCGAATTCGTTATGAATCCATACTTGCAGACCATGTACACCCATACAAGCCGATTGTCTACCTTGGGGCGGATAGGATCTTCCAGCACGACAATGTGACATGTCACACAGCTAGATTGTCCGAGGCTGGTTGCAAGAGCACAATGAAGACTTCAAATTACTCCCCTGGCCTCCTTATTCCCTAGACTTAAACCCAATTCAGCATCTGTGGGGCCACCTTGATTGTGTTGTTTGCTCTATGGATTCTCCACCACGCACCCTCCAGTAGCTGTCAGATTCACTGCAGTCAGCATGGCTCCACATACCTGTGAACACCTTCCAGCACCCTATTGAGCCACTCCAAGCCAGTCTAGCTGCTGTCCGCATTGCACACAGCGGTTACTCTGGATGTTAGCTGGTGGACACAATAATGTGACTAGACTTTGTATAAATCCACTTCATCTTGATGCAATGTAATGCCTTTGTTGAAAAACTGTGCAGAGAACTGATACAGAAACTGATAAATGGTAGACTTTTCTCAAGCTGCTAAGCAAGTACACTGATGAGAATATAAATAACAGTGAATGGTTGTGCTGGGAGTTAGGAATGGTCCCTCGGGATTGGAAGGATGCTATTATTGTTCCCCTGTATAAGGGAAAAGGTGATCAGACTGAATGCAAGAACTATCGTGGTATTAGCCTACTGAGTGTGCCAGGGAAAGTGTTTGGTAAGGTTGTTATTGAAAAAGTACGGGGTCTTACATCATTGAAAGTGTGGGATGTTCAGAGTGGTTTTATGCCTGGTAAAGGCTGCCTGCACTAACCAGATTCTTGCATTACGCATGATGATTGAAAAGTATCTGGCTGTTGGGAAGAAAGTTTTTACTGCCTTCATAGATTTAGAGAAAGCTTACGACCGAGTGAATAGGACACTTTTGTGGAAGGTAGTGAATGAATATGGTGTTACTGGGAATCTACTTAATAGTGTAAAAGCCATGTATGCTGGTAGTAGAGCTTGTGTACGAGTGAATGGTGTTTAATCAAAATGGTTTTCCATTGGTGCAGGAGTTAGACAAGGTTGTGTAATGTCACCATGGCTGTTTAATATATTTATGGACGCATGCATGCGTGAGGCCAAAATAGATAATAGTGGTTTATGTCTTGGTGATATCCGTGTGTGCAGATTGCTGTATGCTGATGACACTGTCCTGTTGGCAGAGAGCAAAAGTGAGTTGCAGAGTATGTTGACTCGGATGCACGAAGTTTGCATGAAATTCAAACTGAGTATAAATAAGGGAAAAACCAAAGTTATGGTGTTTGAGAGAGGAATGGGTAGCACTGAATGTAATGTAAGTATAAATGGCACTGTGATTGACCAGGTGAGTGAGTTTGTGTATTTAGGAAGTATGTTTGACAGAGAGAACAAGTTGGATGGTGAAATCAGTAGGCAAGTGAATTCTTCTTTGAAAGTCATAGCTGCTCTGGGAGGTTTTCACAGGAATGATGGGTTCTCTAGAGAGTCCCGCATGGCTGTGTATGAAAGTGTAATTGTTCCTACTCTGATGTATAGCAGTGAAACCTGGGTACTGCAGAAGAAACATAGGAGTCGTTTGTGTGCTGGAGAAATGTGTTACTTACATGAGGTATGTGGCAAGACACGATATGATTGTGTGAGAAATGAAGATGTATTGCAGTTGTGTGATGTGAAGCAAAATGTTGTTAGCAAGGTGGAGACCAATATGCTTCGGTGGTTTGGCCATGTTGAAAGAATGAGTGATGAAATGCTTACTAAGAAAATCTTTTCAGCCCAAGTGGCAGGAAGGAAGGGCAGAGGAAGGCCAAGGAAGACATGGGTGGATCAGATTCAGGAGTGTCTGCATGAGAAAAAGATTATGAGTATGAAGTATAAAAGATCTTGTGTAAGGCACGTAATGGATATCAGTGAAGCACGAGTTGTATATCAAGATCGCTGTAAATGGCGAAGTTTGATACGACAACAATAAGTAAAAATATCTGGAAGTTTGTATTTCTTTTTGGAGCTAACCTCTGAATCTCAGAGAACAGCTTAGTGATATGTATGATGTGAATGTATGTCATTTAGTTCAATCTAAACAAGCATTTAATTGATCTGATTTCTGTGTTGCACAATGCAGAAGAAAATTTAAGAATTCACTTGAACATAATAATAAGCAACAACAATTAAACTCAGTTTGAACTGTAACCAGGACAAGCCGCCAACGGTAACTGATAACTCGGATACAGTTGGCAAATTTTGAGCAAAGCTATTGCAAAATCAGAAGGAGTTAAAAACCTGACCATGAAAGATGTCCAATCGCATGCCAAAAATCACGGAGATCGGATGTGTCATGTCATAGCTATGCGAGAACAACTAATTGTCTCGAGTCTTGTACAGAGAGCGGATTTTTTTCAATTATTAAAATTGCTCAGTTTTTTTAATGGTCATTATTTTTATATGACACGACCAATCATTATGATACCAACCCCATGTCACTCACCATGCCCTTCCCTTTCTCTGTGGCAAGTGTAAATGCGATTGGCTGAAGTGGAGGAGATAGGTAACAAACTACCCCTTCTCAAAACCCGGAACCCACCCCATAAAAATACAAGTTTTTGGACAATTATTCCTCAATGACACGGAATTTTAGCAATTGGAAGGCGTCAGAATCTGACCATGGACGATGTCCAATTGCATGCAAAAATCAAGGTGATCGGACGTACCATCTCGTACCTATGCCTGAACAACTAATTGTCTCTAGTCTCGTAAAAAGAGCTGTGCTTGGCCTTCGGCCTCGCTTCGCTCAATGAATAGAATGCTGGTGCTCTTTTGGTAGATCTTTAGAACATTATACTTTTGTTTAGTTACTCTCCTACAATTTATTTCAGTAATTGCTCATAATGCAATTCATCTTTTTTATTTTATAAGATATTATTCTTCAAAGTACTTGATCAGTTTTTTTTTTTTTGCCATGAAATGAGTTACTTTTTTTTTTCTTTTTTTTTAATTTTTTAATGATTAGACATGAAAACACAAAACTAGAGGTAAAATGTATTAGTGTAACTTCTCTAATTCGAATTTTTTGTTTGGTTCCTTGAATTTTCTATATAAATAATGCTAAAAAACACCTTTAATTCGAACTTTTTGTGTTTAATTCGAAGAAAACCTTATTTCCATAATCTCATATTTTCAACAATTACCTTTCAAAATGGGTACATACTGTTCTGGATGAAGATCAGAGTGTTGTTACGAGGTTGAGGTCACAAGCGGCAATTCCGCCTGCTCTGGGTTTACCTGAAAGCTGTTGTCATGTAG
Source organism: Macrothele yani (assembly GCA_039090855.1). Classification (NCBI taxonomy): domain Eukaryota; kingdom Metazoa; phylum Arthropoda; class Arachnida; order Araneae; family Macrothelidae; genus Macrothele; species Macrothele yani. The sequence goes on along the minus strand of CM077029.1, from coordinate 107,167,011 downwards.
CTGGTGGCGAGTGGCGGGAAGGGGTCAAGGTCACGACACCTCTGCTGTAGGCTGTAACCGTAGATGTTTAGTTTTTTTTTTTTTTTTTTTTGATTGGAGGTTTAACGACCACCGTGAGCAACTCAATGGGCTATAAGCAGTCGCCCGTCCCTAATTTAGGGTCACTGGTTCCAGGGAAGGGAGAGAACCAGTGCCGTAAGACAAACACAACATCCATGCCCCACCGGGATTCGAACCCGGACCCCGTTCGGATGAATGATCAGAGGCCATCGCTTAGACCACTGCGCCACCGGGGCGGCGATGTTTAGTTTGTTTGCATTTACGAAAGGTGAACAATGCAACGCCTGCTCCGGTTGTTTTAATGTTTGTTTGTGTTTATGAGTAGTGTTGTAACCTGCTGTACCTACGTTTTTCATCATGTCTTTGTGTAGACCAGCTGGTGGTGAATACAAAACATTGACTTTAGCTCAAAAGGTGGAAGCGATTCATGAAATGGAAAAGGGATAAAAAAAAAAAAAAAAAAGAAAAAAAAAAAGAGGCTCAGATTGCAAAGGACTTTGGCATTCCTCCCAATACGTTATCCACTTGTCTAAAAAATAAGGTTAAAGTAGTAGTGGAGAAGGGAAAAGGGTAAGAGGACCGGACAATCCTGATGTTGAGAAGAGCGTGTTGAAGTGGTTTAAGCAGGCACATGGCAAAAACATTCCACTAAGAGGCAACTTGATTAGATCTAAAGCTGAAGAATTTGATAATAAATTTTGGAAAATAATTTATAGGCCAGTACTGACTGGCTTGATGGATTTAAAGAAAGAAATGGCATTTCTTTTAAATCTACTTGTTGGGAAAGTGCAGATGTTAACCTAGAAGCAACTAATGAGTGGAAGGGAGAACTGTTAGAAATGATTGGGAACACAGCCCCTAAAGACATTTTCAATGCCGACGAAACAGGTTTATTTTTCAAATGTACCCCAGACAAAACATTAGTCTTCAAAGGTGAACACTGCGGTGGTGGAAAACATAGCAAGGAACGGGTAACAATTTTAGTCTTAGCTAATATGGATAGATCGGAGAAACTTCCTTTATTAATGATTGGCAAATCAGCTAACCCACGCTGCTTCAAAATTGTAAAAACTAAGCCAGTTGAATATGAAGCAAATAAAGAAGCGTGGATGATGAGTGACATCTTTGAAAACTGGCTTCTAAAAATAGATAAAAAAATTTCAGAAAGAAAACATCTTGTTGTTTATTGACAACTGTACAGCACATTACATTTTCCAGCAGAGGTATGGTGTTAAGGTTTTGTTCTTTCTGCCAAATATGACTTCAGTTGTTCAACCCATGGATCAGGGTGTGATTAAGAACTTAAAGCACTTCTACCGATGTCATGTAATCCAGACAATTCTATCAGGTATCGATACACAAGATCGCTTCAAAATCAACCTTCTACAAGCTGGTCGTATGACTCGCAGTGCATGGCAACAAGTTGAACATGAAACTATAGCCAACTGTTTCTGAAAAGCAGGCTTCCAACACCCAGATGAAGGGTCTCAACTACATAATCAAGATAATGGTGATGAGGAGATCATACCCACTGTGGAGTACTGGGAAGATGTAGGCCGTGATGTACCGTATGAGGCTTTTGTGAGCGTTGATAACAATTTAGCTGTTTGTGGTGAGCTTCACAGATGAGATCTTGACTGATGTTTTGAATAAAAAGACCTACTTGTGCATCTTCAGGTGAAGAACTGGAATGGCCAGAAGTTCCTGAAAAGCACCTTCCAAATTCAGTAGAGGCCTTGGTTCACCTCCAACAGTTAAGGAAGTTTGTTGAGGGACAGCAGAAGTAAGTGACTCTCTATTTCATTCACTCGATAAACTTGAGGAATTTACACTTACGCATAACATAAATTCTAGAAGCAGGCCAAAATTTCATGTTTTTTTACAAAAAACAAATTTACTGTACTGTTTTTTTTTTTTTGCATGTTATGAATAAATATGTTGGTTTTTACAGTACTTGAAGTGATTTTTGAATGTGCCCATATTCAAACTTACCTAATTCAAATTTGTCGATAATTCGAATTATTTTTGTGGTCCAGCTTCAAATTATTCAAGTTACACTGTATTAACAACAAAAATTTTTTACAACAAATAACTGGATTTATCATTACTTTTTACTAATCAAACAAATAATCTCGTAAAAATATGAGCATAACTCACCTTCATCCATTCATTTCCCCACATTTTAGCACGTCATTTCCTCCGACTGTTCATTCCTTTCTATGTTATTAAGGAGGGACAGGCTTTCATACATCAATTAGTAAACATATCCTTGACCAATATGGATATTTTTTTTTATTTATTCTATAAGGACTAATTGCTGGTCTTTTTTTTACAAAAACTTATTCAGCAAACTTATATTTTTATCAATTTTTCATAAATACTTGTTAACTTGATTATTACGTTATTCTATTAGTATATTATGTAATAAGTATTAATTGCTTATTACAGTGAAATCACCAGGGCTGGGCTTGAAAAATTTCATGCTGGTTCATCAGTCAGGCAAATCTCACTCATCAACTGAAAATCGACAGCCCCGCAGGTCTTTCGTGTTTTAAACTTTGATTTTTTAAAAACTTTATACATCTCTCAAATAATATTTTATCACTAACCTAATTTAAGCAATTAACCAATGTATAATAACTAAACTCAGTTTTCTTCCTCCAGAGTAGATGACGCACGCGTCCTTCAATGTTTAAGAACTCTCTTAACAGCTCCACTGAAACACAGATTCCTGTGTTTGCCCTTTGACCTACACAGCAATTAGCTAAGTGGCAGCTCGTGAGGTACATGTAACTCAATCATTCTACCATGCCTGCGGCTTCTTGTCTCGTGTTCCTTGTTAAACGCACTGTGCCCGGATGCTTTGACTCACGATATTCGCTGTCCAACTTCTTTTGCAGAGAAACTGGTTTCCCATGCTGGCACACAATCACATATCACTTTTGTAAATTAAAATAAGCTTTATTAAGAAACTGATAGTTTTACGTATTCAACAATAGGCATAATAACGTATAAATAATTGTTGATTGAATTTAAACAACTCTACTGAATTTGTTATTCATCAACTAAAACTTTTCACAGACAAGCAGACTACTACATTTTTTCAAGTCCTGGAAATCACTTATATTTTCTCATTGAAGTTCAAATGTCTATTAGGTACCAAGTTTCTAAAATACCATGTCACAAAGAGTTTTTCAATATTGTCAATGCTAAGTTGTTTTTATGTCCTGTCTACAGCTTATGCTGTAAGACAAACATGCAGTGCATCTACAGAATTAAAAGAGAAGCAAGGAAACACCTTCGAGAATTAATAGCTACCCAAATTGGCTAGCAAATCAAATGAGTGCTACAAGATTAATTTTTTTAAGCACAGATACTGTTTTCTTGCATGCAAAGCCTAGATTTCATCTCCCTCTCTTTTGTTTCAGAGTTTTAAGTAATACACGAGTGACCAAAGTTAGAAGTTGCCCAGCCTTAATCCAAGGCCACTGGTTCTATGAAAGAAGCACACAGAACATCAGCACCATAGAACAAACACGCTTCCACTGTTTTATCCGTGACTCAAACCTATGCCCAACTGGGACAACCTCGACCCCTTGGTCTGCAAGAGAGCCTTATGGGAGGATTATTTGTCCTAACTGAGGTACCAATCAACATATTTCATCTTGACTGCACTGCCAGAAACTGAACCCAGGCACATGATGCTATGACATTATAGCCAACAGCCAAAAGTTTTGCAGTTAAGACAGACCACTTTGTTTGAATTCTATTTTTTTTAATGTGAAGGATAAAAAAATAACACTCTGAAAAACCAGTTCATAAATCTCACAGCAATAATTGAGATCGCAAAAAGCAAATAAATAAAATGCTCACTGCAGTCTGAGAGAGAAAAAGCATATTGACACACTGCATTATCTAATCTATGTATACGTTATTTTTATGTATCATCAACTTTTAAAAAAAATTACATTTACATGTGTGTTATTCCTATGTATATATTTTTTAAAAAATAGTGTACAAGCATACATTTACATGTATGCTATTATTATGTATTATCAAATTTACATGAACTATAATTTCCTAAGTTACACAAAATTTTACTTTATCACACACACAAAGCACAATCCTTTTCTGCGGAATTGTTGAAAACTGAGGAATATTACAAACAATAAAGGAATATGAAAAGCAATCTGTTACAAATTAAGAAATTGGTAAAAGTACATCTAATAGTCATTTACAATAGATATAAAATCAACGTGCACTATACTCAATAAGTAGTCCTAGATTTCTATAAAAAGTCAAAATATTGTTTTTACACTTGTTTCAAATTAAGTAAAAATATTAGAGTAACTTCATATAAAAACTGGAGTGGTGACTGCATTATATGCGATTGCTTTCACTATGGTGTGCACCGTAAAGGCAGAATTACGGCACACACCATAGTGACTCTGAAGAAAAGTTGAATGCTTTCCAAAAACATTTGATTGCTATTCGAAAGCAAGGGCAACACACGACTTGGGGCAGATCGTGTTGCCCTTGCTATTATTAAATAGCGATGAAATGTTTTTGGAAAACATCAGATTTTTCTTCAAAGTCAGCTGGCAGCTTTTGGTAGATGGATGTCCACCATCTAAGAGAAAATCCCTTTCTCTTCATGAACCACGCTATCCAACCGTGGGATGCTTGAAATTTTCCCTGTAGCTGATGATGAATTTTTTTAGCTTTCACTTTAAGGATTTCTGTTGTTACTGGTAATCCACCTGCCTGCTGTTCTTTTACGAACATGATTAATTGATATAAATTTTGAGGTTACTCATCTTTATTCCCTAAATCATTTAGGAGGTTTTCGCCTCTACACGTTTCCAACACGTATTTTTCTTATTTACATCGTGGTTCGAGGCCGCAACAAAAAAAAAAAAAAAGTCATTTTCAACTCGCACAAACATCACTTCCCCTCCCTCTCTTCCCTATGACCAAATTCAGATTCAACATAATCCACCACAAATATACGCAATTGAACTCCCTAAAACACTTTAATCTAATTAAAACATCAATCAATAAAAACCTATTTACACATTTCTTAAAATGTCAAAGTTAAAAGCTGTAGCCCAAAATTATTTACATTTGCACATCAGTGCCAAATTAAAATAAACCCAAAAACTTGACACAACCATTATATCTAACGCTGATGAACCTCTCTCCCCTCAGAAACAAGCATGACAACCAAGCACTTTCAACCACCGCCCTGGCCATTTTCAAGGAGTGGACGCAACAGATGTACCATTCGTCACCATCCACGAAACGTAGCGAATGTTCCAGTGCATGCGCGCGGCGCCATCTATCAGATGACCCAATATCCTTCTTTTTCTTTCGTACCTATAAATATCTGTTCGATTTATTTGATTCTTGAAACTAATCATCTTATTCTAACACGTTTTTATTACATCATTTCTTTCTTTTTTTCCCCCTCTTGCCTTTTCTCCTCTGTGGGTTTCCCTTTTTCAAAAAGGAAACCCGCAGAGAAGAACAGAGGAGAAAAGGCAAGAGGGGGAAAAAAAGAAAGAAATGATGTAATAAAAACGTGTTAGAATAAGATGATTAGTTTCAAGAATCAAATAAATCGAACAGATATTTATAGGTACGAAAGAAAAAGAAGAATATTGGGTCATCTGATAGATGGCGCCACTGCGCCTGAACGACGGGGAACGTAAAATTGAGACGAAGCCGCGCGCAGGCACTGGAACATTCGCTACGTTTCGTGGATGGTGACGAATGGTACATCTGTTGCGTCCACTCCTTGAAAATGGCCAGGGCGGTGGTTGAAAGTGCTTGGTTGTCATGCTTGTTTCTGAGGGGAGAGAGGTTCGTCAGCGTTAGATATAATGGTTGTGTCAAGTTTTTGGGTTTATTTTAATTTTGCACTGATGAGCAAATGTAAATAATTTTGGGCTACAGCTTTTAACTTTGACGTCGTTTTAGGAAATGTGTAAATAGGTTTTTATTGATTGAGGTTTTAATTAGATTAAAGTGTTTTAGGGAGTTCAATTGCGTATATTTGTGGTGGATTATGTTGAATCTGAATTTGGTCATAGGAAGAGAGGGAGGGGAGTGATGTTTGTGTGAGTTGAAAACTACTTTTTTTTTTTTTTTTTTTTTTGGTGTTGCTGCGGCCTCGAACCACGATGTAAATAAGAAAAATACGTGTTGGAAACGTGTAGAGGCGAAAACCTCCTAAATGATTTAGGGAATAAATAAAGGTGAGTAACCTCAAAATTTATATTGTCTTAATAGCACGTGAATAATTAAGCAGCTTGATGACATTTGCAATGCTGTATGAATATATGATGATTAATTGATTGTCAATTTTGGAAATTTCCCCTTTTTTTGGGCCAGTAAAACCTTGTCTGGTTGTCGAGCACATCTTTAATCGTTTTTTTTTACTATGGAAATAACTTTTTAATGGGTCTTATGGAGGTTATTTTTCAGAAACAGGAAGAAGTATTAAAGTCCGAATGAAAGAACACCAAGCAGCTATTAGGAACATTAGTAACAAAACAGGGCTAGACAGACATATACAAGCAAGTGGACACTCCATAAATTGGGACTCAGTAAGAATAATAACCCACCAGTCAAACTTAATCAAGAGGAAACTAGAAGTACCACAATTAACGATAATTGCGGTTGGACACTTCCGACTGAGTGGCAGCAACAACTCCAGTGACGTAGTCCCGATGATGAACTAGGCTTTAGTTAGAAAATTTCACCACCAACTTTTTTGAATAATAACCTTTATAAGACCCGTAAAAAGTTATTTCCACAGTAAACTATGAATAGAGGTGCCATAAATTCATTTACAACTAAGATTAAAACTACAGTGCTCTTTTTGTTTGTGCTAAAAACACGCATTCACAACAGGAACTCCGAATTTCGATTTATATGCCCGATTGCTATTTTTTTCCGCGAAAGCAATGACTAAGTTTCAACTTTGCTGTGTAATGCTGCCTTTTTGAAGACATCTTTCTGTGCACGCTGACTCTGAAAGAATGACTGCTGACGAGATCAAGAAGCGAGATTCCCCCTTGGATTCTGAGGAGAAAGGCGTGCATGTCCTAAGGCCCTGAGGTAAAACGGGGTTGAAAGTGCGGGGAGGAGCAATGGAGCGATTGATGTGCGCATAGACTCAAGGTCATCTGCTTCTGCTCTTTCCACCCCCCCTCCTCGCTGCGACACATTTGTGCTGCATACTTGGAGGAATGAAAAGGCGCATCAACTTTATGTATTTGCAAATGCCCGTACTCAATTCTAACATGCACCTTGTTTTTACCACACAGTTTTATGGACGAAAAGTGCGCGTTAGATTCGAGTAAATATGGTTATATGAAATCACATTTTGAGCTAGACCTGCATTAATGTCCTCAGCTACCACAACCATGCAATAAAGAGTAGTATACTGTATTACTGCTTCATGTATTTATTCACAAAAAGAAAAACTATTGTGCATACCATAAAAACTTTTTATTTATTAGGCAAAACAGGTAGAGTGTTCTTGAATAATACCTGAAGTACCATAGGATTGGAGATAAAAGAAATATTTTTCTTTAAGGTTTCTTCAGTTTCAATGGCAAATTGTGAAAGAGAAATCAGGACAGGTGTCTACCAATAACTACACAGAAAGTGCAACTTTTACTGTCCAAATGCACAGTCAATCAACAGTTTTTCTTTATAACAAATTATCAAAGATATAGATTTGAATTGCATTAAAGTTAAATGCTATTCATGCTCCACAGTCTTCAAGTTAACCATAAAATAGCAGACTGGAGAAGTTTGTTCTATTCCATGGTAATAGCAAGCAGTCTATCAATATATATATATATATATATATATATATATATTTTTTTTTTTTTGCGAGGAAGGGGGAAGGTATTGTAGAGTGTCAAAATATTATTTTATATTTCTACTCATACAGACACTTCTTGGAGATAGGTAATATTGTATTAACTACACTGTGCTACAGGTAGAAGTGTGTCCAACATTCCTGTTGGGTGTAACCAGTCCTTCCTGATGCCGAGTTGGTAACGTCATCTTGACACCGAACACACAAACAAGTTTTCATCATGTTTAGTGTGGATTTCTTATTCTTTAGAATTAATGAAATGCACACTGTGGCTCATAGTGCACAATGAGAAATGGGTTGTAGTGACCCCTTCTGTTCAGGGGAGCAATGTTCACTGATATGCTATAACATATGATAACCAATATCTGCAAGTGACAGTACCAGGGGTAGGAGCGATAAAAAAAAAAAAAAATTCAGGACACAATTTTTCTTAAATTTCAGGACATATTTTGGCTGACCTGGAAGGTAAATTAAATCAAATATTGGTACAAATGCAGAAATGTTATTCTTTTACTAAAAAGCTATCTAAATTATTGCCCAGTTGTTGGCAGGAATTTTTGCACTTTTAAGGCTAACAACACCTCTAAAGTTTCGGTGGCTAAGTTTGGCCTAAATTCTGTTTGACTCTTACGGACAATGCTAAAAATTCATTTCCGCAGTTGCGTTACTGAGTGGCACAACAAGAATAGCATGTATCAGGTGTGGTAAAACTTCATACTTTTTAGCACCAGTTGCACCAGTCATTTTCAAAATGTTTGACCATGATCAATTGTAGGACTATTCCAAACACCACCTTCCAATTCATCAATTTGATATAAGGCAAACTCCAATTCCAACTTGTCCAGATCATTGTGACTAACAACAGCAGCCGGGAAAATATTTGCCAAGTACATTACTGAAGAAAAGGAAGCTTCTTCCATCCTAATTCCTATATGAGCAACTTCTGTGTTCAGCAGAAATTCACTTTTCAGTCAGAATTTCTTCAAAATATAGTCATATGTAACACTTAACAACACCACGGGATAGTCAGAACATTGCGGGGAATGATTACAGGAGAAATCTGTCTGCGCTTCGACCGTCTTCCATTTTGGGAAACTCTTTCCTCCACTTTTAAGCTGAAATGTAAGTATTTATGGAATAAATGGATATTTAAAAAAAATACTGGGCAGAAGGAGCATCGCGAGAAAATATTCCGATTAAGGGAGAAATCTTCATTCCAACTAACTAACTTCCGTTTCCGGAAGATGGAATTCCGTCCTTAAACAGAACCTCTTTCCCCTCCCCAGATTTCTGCTCAGTTTGTGCATCGATTATGAGAAAGGCCCAAATGATAACAGCTGACGTAATAGATCGGGGGTGGGGGTTGGGTGGGCGCGGGTGCATTCTTTCAAATGAGCAAAACAAATTCCTCCTCCTCAGAAAGAAAAAAAAAAAAATAGAAAAAAAAACAACAACAACAACAACAAAGGGCCGAGTCATGAACTTTGTTCAGAGGCTTCGGGCCGACGTTATCCTGGCTCGGCGTTATGTTTTCTTTCCACTCAGTTTTCAAACAAGCAAAATGCATTCCTCCTCCTCAGAAAGAAGAAAAAAGAAAAGAAACAAAGAGGCGTGTCATGAACTTGATTCAGAGGCATCGGGCCACAGCAAAAGAAGCATGCTGGGCCTACGTAATCCCAGCTTGGCCCCATCCTTTCTTTCCACTTATCTTTCAACAAAGCAAAACAAATTCTTTCTGGGGGGGGGGGGGGAGAAAGAAAGAAAAGAAACAAAGAGATGCATCACGAACTTTATTCAGAGGCTTCGGGACAACACAATCCCGACCCAGCAACGTGTTTTTTTTTCTCTGTGCTCTTTTAAACAAGCAAACCAAATTTCTTCTCCTAAGAAGAAGAAAAAAAGAACAAAGAGCTATGTTATGAACTTTGTTCAGAGGCTTTTACATTGATTAATTACAAAACCAGTAAACTTCCTTAATAACAGCGAAAATCTGAATATCCGAAATTTTTCGTTAGTCACCCGTAATCTCGGGGGAGATCTGTAATGGTTGGCATCTCTGCGTGTCCTCCATAAAAAGTGGCTTCACAACAGCTTCGATCATATCAAACGATCTCACAAACACGGGAACGCATTCGCTTAAATTACAAGAGTGAGAGTTCTTGGCGATGACGTCACAACTATAGAGTATCTCTCCCTTTCTCTAGTTCCATTTATTTATTTATGCAGTACTTGTAAACACTAAACGATGAATCACTATACATAATTTACCATTTATTCTTAAAATTTCAGGATTACACTCAAATTTTCAGGATATACATAGATGCCGACCTCTAAAAGTAGTTTTCAGTAACCAACATGTTCATTTTTCAGTAATTTTCAGTAACAATTTTTTTTTTCAGTAATTTTCAGTAATCCGTTTTACAGCAGCAAATTTGGGTATTTAACACTGGAACAAATTTTAATCTGTCAGAACTACTAACAAAATAATAATAATAATAATAATAATAATAATAATAATAATAATAATAATAATAATACAATAAAAAATAATTTGCTAGTGGGAAAATTTAAAATACTGTACCAGAAAAATATAATAAATTACCTCCAGACATGAAGAAAAATTATTCCTTGGAATGTTGGCCAAATTATTATGATAAACTGGCTGTAGTTGCCATTTTGGCCTTCTTTAGTTCAATTTGCAAAAACTACTTCTGATAGCATAGTTCACTGTGTGCAATGCTGTTTATTTTTTTACTAATAAAGAAGACAGCACATGAGTACTTAAATTAGGTCTGAATTCATTCATGGTTTTTTTCACAATACTGAAATTCTTTCTGTACCTGCATTGCTATGAGGGACTATTAAAATCATTTTCATAATTTTGCTTAATGATTCATACTTCAACTGGTCACTTCATTTTTCATTAAAGAAATTCTGTGCCACACTTCATCCATTCTCCCAGAAGTAACAGCACAGTTAAAATTTTCAAACTGGTAGTGCACAAATTCAGATTCAACCTTGTCAGATTCTTCTGGTTTCAAAACTGGAAACAGGGAACACATATATTAGACTGATGCAAAAGAAACACTTTGCCTTAATGCTACATCTGCAATTTCAGCATGACTCAGAAATTCATCATTAAGTGGAAATTTTCTTAAAATGTAATTGCAGCCTGCCTTGTAAAATTCCTTTAAATCAGAACAAAAAGTAGCCACTGTGTCTTCACTCAGATCCACAGTTGTGCCTATATAAGATCTCGCTTTTGACCCAATTATGAGATCACAGTTTTCTTTTTGATTTCTCCTTCTTTCAAAATTTCCATCTGCAAGAGATGTTGCTGTCACATCAAATGCTTGATAAATCGTATGGCTTGATAAATCGTACAAGCAATTCAGATAACAGACTGTGAAGTTTTCTTTTTAATACATGCACAAGCGGAGCTTCCTGCTGCAAGAACACGTTAACAGGTGTAAACAAAGGAAGAGTAGCAAATAAAAAAAGACAAAGTTTAGATGAAGGATTTCCAATCATACTTGCAAGGTTCTTATACTGTGAATTAGCTTCTTCATTGTCACTGAAATAATGTTCTATAGCCTCCCACTGTTCTAAAATTCTGTCAATGGATTCCAAAAGTGATAACTAGTGAGTATTGACATGCTTTAGAATTTTGTTTGGTTTAGTACCACAAACAGCTTCACTCTGTTTTAGATTGTGTTTCCTCTTTGAACTTTTCTCCAAAAAAAAAAAAAAAGTATAACTGCATCAGAAACTGCTCAACATTAAATCCTTTCAGTTGAGTAGCAGATTTCTGTGCAGCTACATTTACTAAATGGCATGAACATCGCTGCACTATGATTGCAGGCTGAACCTTCTTTATGTGAGAAACACCTTTTACTTGACCTATCATACTGTTAGCATTGTCACAGGAAAATGACACACAGTTGCTCCATGAGATATTTTTTTTAACAAACTCATTGTTCAAAGCGTTGATATTCTTTCACCTGTATTATTACTTGATTCAACCAATGATAACAAAACAGCTGAATCATACTATTTGCCCTCTTTAGGTATCAATCACCTGCAAAGTGCGTATATTTACGTGCAATTCATTAATGATATTCTATAAAAACAACCATTCACTTACCCGAAAGATCTTGGTCATTTTTTTTTATCTTGTAACACTTCAAGCACGTCACTTATATTGTTGTTGGCTTTCTGAGGTTGAACTGACTCTTTGCCTAAGATTTTCCTTCTTCCGAGGATGAAATGTCGTACTATTTTTTTTTTATTTATTTATTTTTTTTTATTCACTAGACAACACACGCAGGTTTCTTTCTGCCATATGAAACGTAACCATAGCTCGTCATCACGATAAAAACCTCACACATACACACATTATAACCACTCATTCATACACTCTGTTAATGAATGATTGGTTATAGTGTGTGTATGTGTGAGGTTTTTATCGTGATGACGAGCTATGGTTACGTTTCATATGGCAGAAAGAAACCTGCGTGTGTTGTCCAGTAAATAAATTTAAAAAAAAATAGTACGACGTTTCATCCCTGGAAGAAGGAAAATCATAGGCAAAGAGTCAGTTCAACCTCAGAAAGCCAACAACAATATAAGTGACGTGCTTTTGAAGTGTTACAAGATAAAAAAATGACCAAGATCTTTCGGGTAAGTGAATGGTTGTTTTTATAGAATATCAAAACAGTTGAATTTTTCCCAATTTTTTCGTCAAAATATGTTATTGTAATGGGATACAGTTTTATTTGCCTGAGCATCATTACTTCCGTCCATAGATAGAGAAAAATGATTTTCTTTAACTTCAGATACGATGTTACTTGTAGAAACACTGGCCATGTGCTGAATTAGTGCAGTAGCCTTGTTCTTCCACACAAATATTTTTTTGCGATCGCTGAATCGGGAAACATGGCTTGAAATAACGGTTTTCAAGCCTTCAGTTTTTGGAAATTTATCCAACATTTTCAAGGTGAAATACAAATATTTATGGAATAAAATGATATCTAACAATACTGGGTAGAGGAAACATCGCGAGAAAAAAAAATTTACGATTACCAGAGAAATCTTTCCTCCGTCTACTTTCCGTTTTTGAAGGATGAAATTCCGTCCTCCGACGGATAAAACAATCCTCCCCCCCCCCATCGCCGCCGCCACCAATCCTCCCAATATAAAAAAGACGGAATTCCTCGAATCAGTGTGAGAATCTCGTTGCTGAAGATTACGGGGAAATTTTCGGGCGGCCTAACTTCAGTTTACGGAAATCGTTGCCTACAATTTCAAGCTGAAATTATGCAATGAAATTATATTTAACAATACTGAACAGAAGCAACATCACGAGAGAAAAAAATTATGATTACGGGAAAAATCTGCACTTCGTTTAGCTTCCGTTTCCTAACGTTTAAAAAGACAAAACAACGTCCCCAGACAGAATACGCCCCCCACCTCAACTAATATCCCGAAAATTTCTTCATTTTTGCATCGATCTCGACGAAAATAACAAAAAAAAAAAAAAAAAAAATTGGATGGGCCTCCGCGAATCCGTGGAAGAATCTCACGTACGAATTAACCGGCGAATCGATTTCGAATGTCGTAAGATAACGCTTAAATATCGATGACCGGTAAATTTTTAACTTTTGGCGCAAAATTGGCCCAGATTTCGTCGAAATGGTGATTTTTTTTAGCAGAATGGCGCAAGAACAACGTTTTGGCGCGGGCTGCGCAATTGGCGCAGGTCTGGTAGCTTTGAATTAGCATTTAATTTTTTTACCCCAGAAAAACTTGAAGAACCAACAAACATTTTTAAGTTGATGAAAATTTGCTTTCTATCTCAGAAAATTAAATGAAATGGTGATTTTCCGTAATTTCAGCGGTGTCTCCGCACTTCCATAACAGCAACCAAAAATCCGTAAAATTATGGAAAATCCGTACTAGTTGGCATCTATGGATATGAAACAAAAATAAGGACATTTCAGGACAAAAAAAAAAAAAAAAATCAGGAACTTCAGGACAACTCTGCAGTACAAGTAAAAAAAAAAAAAAAAAAAAAAAAAAACCAGGTTGAATATCAACGTGGTCTACTAGGAAACAAAAACATACACTATCATCATCAGTATGGATATGGAACAGTTGTCGATCGCTGTTACTGCCATTAATAAGATTACTCGGATCTATAATGAATCCATATGAATAGAAACACAGGTTAAATACATTCATGACAATGAAATTTGAGCACCTAGAAGAAAACATGCTACAGTGGCGAAACTTTGCAAATAGCTAGAATATGTGCTAGTATGCAAATGATCCACATTTGGTGCGAGTGCGCATGACAGTACACCCTGTGGTGAACCGGAGTGTAGTCGACGGCAGCCTTGTAAACCACGTGTAGTTGATGTCCCATGAAAGCGAAAAGCACCAGCTGACACATGCAAGACTACAGAGCGACAAGAATGCAAGGTAGACACAAGAGACTTAGATCTACACAACTTACGGACTAAGAGAAGCCGGAGCACCATGCTAAAAATCGAAGAGTGGTCTGGCGCGCAGTATAGCCCCACCATGTGGATAATTCTGACCATACCGTCGACTGTGTTGGGAGCAGTGGACACGATGGGACTGCCACACAGTGGAGCGGCTCTGAACAGACCACCGGTAGAGAGGATTGACGGATCCTGCAGCAGGCACAAACGGATCCCATGGGGACCCGGTCAACTATACAGGCAGATGTAGCGGCTCCTGTGTGTCCATGAAGCATTTCCTGACACCTCACGGAAGCAAATCTGCGATTCCAGTGCCCCTTATGTGTACTGCCATAACACCGGAACATCGCCGGCTTAGTTTGCAGTGGTGCCAGGCCAGAGAAACGTGGAATGCTACAGTCTGGCGACGTGGTGTTTAGCAATGAGTGCTGCTTCATTTTGGGGACAGATGATCATTGTCTGGGTGTAGAGGTACCCGGGTCAATGGCACAACCCTGACCTTGCTATCGAGAGCCACACCTCCCCTACTGCAGGCATTATGGTCTGGGGAGCCAGTGCCTAAGATAGCCGATCAGCTCTAGCAGTGGTATGTGGATCATTGACGGGCCAGCGGTCTGTGGACGAGATCCATGTGCTTCCAGGTGCACTACACTAGCAGGATAATGCCTGCCTGCCCATGGCTCGGGTTGCCTGCGACTGCCTACATCATGTCCAGACACTTCCATGGCCTGCCCGCTCCCTGGACATGTTTCCTGTCGAGGATGTGTGGACCGTGCCACACTATATGGGATTTAGAGCACACTGTCCAACACATCTGGGCCATACAGAGTGGAAGAAATATTCTTATAATTCGTGGCAAATACGTCATGATAATTAACACAGCAATCAGACATACAGAGTGGAAGAAATATTCTTCTTATAATGCATGGAAAATATATGATAATTATAACACAGCAATCAGACATCGCTAAATTGACTGCAATTTAGCGATGTCCGATTGCTGTGTTATTTATCAAGATGTGTGGGCCAGTCTGCCGCAGGACAACATCAGGCGTCTGTTTGCCTCCATGCTGGACCATATTGCAGCACGTATTGCCGCACGAGGCAGCGAGATGCGCAAGTGAAGATGACCAGACTGCGTGCTACAGATCTCTCTGCAATTGTCCTGCAGCTCTGTTTTTGTCATCATGTGTATCATTTATCTGTATCATTATGTCCATAAAATTTCAGCTTAATCTGAGCTTCCTTCTTGGTGCGCAAATTTCATTGTCCGTGAGTGTATTATTTGCATGCTGAGATGAAGATTTCAACAAAAAAAAAAAAAAAAAAAAAGTCTGTAATTTCCAAAAATACCCCCCCCCCCCCCAAATAAAATACAGAAAAGGAAGCGAGAGAGAAAACATAGTCAAAATTGTGTGAAAATTTTAACTTTTATGCTCCAAACTTGATAAGAAATGGCAAATGTGATTGAGATTATCTATTTGGACAACAAGGCAATCTTAAAGACTGACACATACCGTATATACTCGTGTATTTATAGGTCGACTTTTTTAAATTAAATATTTAGGTTGAAATTAGGGGGTCGAAATATACACGGAAAATATTTCTGATAGGTTGAAAACCAAAATTTTGATGCCTTATGGAAATGCACATACGCCCTTTGCACCATCAGTTCACTTGCAGTTGTATATTTAGTCATTTTCCAGGTGTTACTGGTACAGAAAAAAGTTATTGCTAAGAATTTTCTTGATTTTATAGGTGCACATTTTTTTTTTTTTTTAATTCACTAACAGAAAAACTAATTTCGCAAGGATGTCTCAAAGTCCGTTTCAGGTCTGTCGACATGTCCCTTACTGCCCCACTGGTAAATCACCCAGTTGAAAGAGGTGAACGCCAGTAGTTTAAGTTGAACCGTGCCGTGACCTACGACCGTACTCAATTCTCGACGGGGGATAAAGAGGGAAAAGAACAGACTATTGAAGAAGGAGACCGCTGCCCCTGCTTAGTGACGGCAGAGAAGAGAGGCGTGACAATCTACAGAACAGCAGTAAATTGATCAATGCATCCCGAAAACGAAAGTTTAAACTAGGCCGATCGCTCAGAATTACATTGCCACTGATAGTAAAAAAAGTGCACTAGCAGGGTGTCTACCAGATTTACAAAGTG